>JBBPBX010024885.1:10687-39324 GCA_038048925.1 Garcialebias charrua | reverse complement strand
CAAACGTGTGTATATATAATATCCATTCTTCAGTGTGCAGAAACACAAAGTAAATATCAGGTAATAAAACATCCATTCATTAATGACTGCTTAAATTGACAAAGGGACTCCATTGTTCCTCCCTCTCTGGAGCTTTTCCTGTTCGCGCCACCTGATCCTGGATCAGTCGCCCTCTGCAGACTGATAACAGTCGGGCTAACAATCAAGCCCTAATCAGATCAGAGGTCTGCGCTCGCGCAGCTTCAACGGCTGTTTGAAGGAGGAAACGACGACAACCTACCGGTCAACAACCTTTGGCACCGCGGGGAACGAGGTCGGAGAGGCGGGCGAAGGAGCCTCAGAGGACGGCTGCAGGCTGAGGTAACACCCGCGGACTGTTTTCACCTCGCTCCCTCCAACAACAGTGAGTTAACCTCCAGTTTTTACTCTATCCACTTTAACGAAGCCGACGTTTGCATTTAAAGCTGAAAGACGTCGAGTGAGTTGGAACAGGTGAACTGAAACAAAAAGCTCAACTTTCTCCTTAATTGTTTACAACTGATTTGACTGATTTCGAGTCCGTTTTGGTGTGTAAAACCACGGTGTGTGCGCGCGCGCGCGCCTGTGTGTGCGTGCGTGTGTGTGTGGTGCTGAGTGAAGTTGGCTCTGGCCCCAGATCCAAAGTATGTGAAAACATTTGGAGCATTCTCTGACATGCACACACCTGCACACACCCAGCCAGCAGCAGGTACACACTTCTTCTTCTCCTGCTCTGTGATGGTGTTTCAAACCACTTTTTACATCCTGTTGCAAAAGGGCCGCTCTTTGTGGTGACACTTGTGAAACCTCTCTTGCACCCTGCTGAAAGCCTTTCATGGCCCTGCATTAACATCTCTATGGCTCTGACAGAGTTACTGCTCTGACTACACCTCACTCTGCCCCCTTCTTTTACTTTTAACCATTTCCCCCCCCCACATTGTTTTTATTTGCCGTTCACATGTTGAACGTCTCTGGTCTCGTGTGCGGTGAATGAACGGTGATATTCATACAACCATCTCTCTTCCAGCCCTCCTCTGCTTTGTTCCTCCGGTCTGTGCCATCCATCTTGCCATGGACAGCCTGCTGCGCGGGGCCAGTGAAGGGGCCGGTGCCCTGCAGACAGCACAGACGCAACTCGCCGCTGCTACGAGCCTGGAAAACAATCAAATCTGAATCCCTCCCCAACACTGAACAAAGAAGACATGCATCCACTGCGATCCCTCGGTGTCTTGTGGCTGCTGCCCGTGGCTTTGATTCTCGGGGAGAACTGTGTCCCACGCAAATCCGTGCCCTATCGTAGTGAGTGTTTCTGCTCTTCGGTGTATCTTTTGGCTTTTGAGGGGTCGCGCCGAGCGGTTGCTGAGGTAAGGAATTATAATCTGTCTCTATAGGCAACAACGCCCTTCAGTTTGGAGAGCGGGGTGTTTCCAACTACTCCACCATGCTGCTGAGAGAAGACCTGGATCTGTTGGTGCTGGGTGCCAGGGAGGCGGTGTTCGCTCTCCATCTCAGCAACATCTCCAATAAACAAGCCTCGGTAAGAACACCGTTAGTAACGGTAGTTAAGGCCACTTTTGCTTTGCAGAGCTTCCTCATTTGTTTGTTGCATTTGCCGTGTTTTGAAATGGCTTATTGTAGCGTTGTTACCCCAGACATCAGGGCCGGCCCAAGGCATAAGCGAACTAAGCGGCTGCTTAGGGCCCCGGGGTCACTAAGGGGCCCCCTCAGTGCAATATAACATATGCAGGGAGTCCTCGACTTACGGACGAGTTCTGGACCTACGGACCGTTTGAAGGTCAAAATGCCGTATGTCGGAACCGATAGCACGTGCGTTCGTAGGTCCGGATTTCGTCCGTAAGTCGAAACTTGGCCGTTTGTAAGTCCGGATTTTCGTCCGTAAGTCGGAATTTAGAGCACATGGCGTTCGTTCGTAAGTCCAAGTTGCCGTATGTAGAGGGCGCCGTAAGTCGAGGACTCCCTGTATGTATATATATATATATATTAGTAATGATTTCTATATGATTTTATTTAATATTTTAGGTTCAGCCTTTGTAAATTGTTGCATACATTTACATAGTTTTAAGAACGAATTATTCAACTTTAAAGCTCCGCTGACATCATCTTTTAACTTTCCATAAAATGGTACAACATATATATATATTAAGATTGACCTCTGATCGTTTTTGCTAAAACAATGTGAAATTAATGAAAATTCCTCTCCAAAATAGTTTAAAATTAGCGCCGTTTATTTACACGGTAAATTCGGGTTTTTCCGGTCACGTGATTGTGACGTCACATACAGATCTCTGCTCCAACGGCACATTTAATACAATGAATAAAGATACAAACGCATCCGTCGAATTTACCCATTTAAAACTTTGGATTTTAGCGATTTGGCTTCAGTTCGTGAAGAAGAAGTTATTTTGAATGATCAAAAATCAAACTGCATGGTTTCTTTTGTCCGTGCTGCTTTGTTTTTTTCAGGAGAGGTTTCACATTCAATAAGCGAGCAGCAGATGTCAGCAAAGCCATTGTGATTCCTCTTACAGAGCACTGTAAGATTTATCACGATGGCTTTGCTGACATCTGCTGTTCACTTCATGAATAACTTCTTCTTCACGAACTGAAGCCAAATCGCTAAAATCTAAAATTTTAAATGGGTAAATTCGACGGATGCATTTGTATCTTTATTCATTGTATTAAATGTGCCGTTGGAGCAGAGATCTGTATCTGACGTCACAATCACGTGACCGGAAAAACCCGAATTTACCGTGTAAATAAACGGCGCTAATTTTAAACTATTTTGGAGAGGAATTTTCATTAATTTCACATTGTTTTAGCAAAAACGATCAGAGGTCAATCTTAATATATATATATGTTGTGCCATTTTATGGAAAGTTAAAAGATGATGTCAGCGGAGCTTTAAGCTTCTTTATTTAAACTATTTTACGTGGTTTCATTGTTCATTTACGTTATTTAAGTATTTCCTTGATTTTTTTGTTTTCTTTTGTCTGATTTTGCGTAATTTAATTTATTTTTATGCATCAAAGTTATGTTATCTGTTTTTTTGTTGATCTTGCTCTAAAAATTATTTGAGCATTACTGTTGCAGTTCTTTGGAACCAAAGATAATAAACCAGATGACGTTTTTACTGTAAAATACATCATATTTGGGCAGCACGGTGGCACAACTGGTAGAGCTGCTGCCTCTCAGCGAGAAGGTTGCCGGTTCAAATTCCGGTCCGGGGCCTTTCTGGGTGGAGTTTGCATGTTCTCCCCGTGCATGCGTGGGTTTCCTCCGGGTACTCCGGTTTCCTCCCACAGACCAAAAAACATGCTTGTTAGGCTGATTGGTGACTCTAAATTGACCCTAGGTGTGAGTGTGAGAGTGGATGGTTGTTTGGTGTGAGTGAGACAGGTCCCTCTTGTAAATGAGTCCCCGTGACTCAACGAGGCTAGCCTGTATAAATAAAGGTTGAATGAATGAATATACTGGTTGTGGGCGGGGGGGCTGTTCTTCTTTTTTGCCCTTTTGTTACTTTTAGTACCACTATTCACATAGGATAATGTAAACAGGGCTATCAGAGTTGAGTTTAGCGAAAATAGAGGGCCCCAAGCCAAATTTAGCTTAGGGCCCCTTGGGCCGGCCCTGCCAGACATGCACATTTATTGTATTGTGGCTGACTATTCTCTGATGCAAGCTCCTCAATCAGCAGCTGGGCTTATAGGATCGGGGAAAACTTGCAGCCTAATTTGCATACCCTGTGACTTATGGGCCAAAGCGACTTATTTATGATTCCCCCCATATTTATAAACCAAATTTTAACTGAGATATGACCATTTTCATTCATTCTGACATGGAAAATATTGAACACTACCATTTTCAGCCGATAGATGGCACTCAAGTACTGTAATATTGCATGCCGTTGTGTCTGTAATAGGCAAAAGTGGATATTACCGGTAATAACATTATCGGCTTGCCATAGCCTGCCAACTTCGAGCAACCGTCAAATAAGTTTCATTTCGTGGTGCTGCCCCAGTGACATGCAGCTGATTTGACCATTGAAATGCAGTTATTAAAGAAAAGTTCATCTGACACACACCTTTACGATAAAGTCGAGCAAACCAATACCGGTAATTGTTTTGCTTATCTTCTTAAATTTTGAAGAAATGTGCAGCGTGCCTCCTTCATGATTTCCCCCCTCTGCGCGCTCCTGGAGCACCGAGGCAGCGAATACTTTTCAAATGTACTTTGTACTTGTCCCAACTTTTTTGGGATTTGTTGACACTGTGAAATTTTCAATCAACATATTTTTTCTTTAAAATGTTACATTTACTCAGATTAAACTTTTGATCTGTCATCTATGTTCTATTACGAATGAAATATTGACATTTGCCATCTCCACATCATTGCATTCAGTTTTTATTCACAATTTGTTTAGTGTCCCAACTTATTTGGAATCCGGTTTGTAGCTGATTTGACCGTTAATGTGCATTTATTTAGGAAAAGTTAGACTGAGACACACCTTTGTTATGATTTCGAGTTAATCTTGTTAAATTCTTGTTAAAGTCCTCCCGTGCACGCTCCCGCGGCCGCCATTTGGCAGCCAATTGATTTTTGTCACAACACTGGCCCACGTTTCCAGGTTGTCAGCGGTGGCGCATAATAGATACAACGTTTACAGCAAAGCGACTTGTTTATGTTTTTTACACTTTATTAGACATATTTGGACTGATGCGACTTACTCGGCAGAAAATTTGGTAGATAATTAGATTTTGACTTTACTCTTAGAAATCTGACTTTTTCTTTCTCAGAATTGAGGATAAAATTAATTATAGCACCGTGGCCCTAATCCTCTTCGCGTAACAAACGTGACGCGTCAGCAGTGATGCATAATAGATGCAACTTATACAGCGAAGCAACTATTTATGGATTTTTCCAAATTATTAGACATTTTTGGACAGATGCGACTTATACTCCGGTGCGACTTACAGGCTGGAAAATACGGTAATTTAGAAAGAACGCCGCCTGATGGGCTCACCTAAGGGTAACGAAGACCTATAGCACAATTTATTACTGCTACATCAGGCAACATAATCTGAACCAGCTTGAAATATTTACACACAAACTTTATTACCGGTAACATTACCACTTTTAAACATAAAAGTGCAGCTTTAAACAGTAGTTCAGCTCTTTTGAAGTTGACTTCTATAAACAATTAATACCTTACCTGTTGCAGGAAAGCCTTCCTCAGTTTATAGAAACAGAGTTAAACTAGACCAAAGTGAAATGCTGCCATCTTAAAACAACTCCAATCTGTAATACTTGATAGCAGCTCATGCAAACATTTTTTTTTAAATAAACCTTCACCTAATAATCTGGCAGAACTATAATAATCCAGTAGGAAGCTCATCAAGCTGCATCGGAAGTGCTATACATACAGTAGATTCTGCTGCCACTCTGTGTTGCTTGCAAACAAGCCTAAAATTCTACGTCAATAACTATTTTAGACACATTTTCTGAAAATTTTCCAAAAAATGCAAAAGATTAAAACAAATTTGTCTCATTTACATGTAACTAAAGTTATAGAAAATAATCCTAAAACTGTCTCTTGTAGGTTAAATGGGAAGTTACTCCAACCCAAGTCAAAGACTGTGAAAACAAAGGAAAGGATCGAGAGGTTGGTCACTTGAGTTACAAACTGCACCAGTGAAAACTTTTTCACAGAAAGCAAAACCAGTCTTTCTCTCTCTGTCCCTTTTTAATTTACAGACGGAGTGCAAGAACTACATCAGGATCCTGCATAAGATGAAGGATGGCCGCATGTTTGTGTGCGGAACTAATGCTTTTGATCCCCAATGCGATTACTTGGTGAGACAAATTCACTTTTGTTCTCTGTCGACATGTATTTTTTTGATAATGAACATCATTAGCGCATGCAGAGTCATGTTTCTATCAAGCAATGTGTTTGTTGGGTCAGCGATATAAAAACGGAGAGCTGACTTTCGACAAGACAGGAGAAGATGGCAAAGGAAAATGTCCGTTTGATCCTTTCCAGAGATATGCCTCCATCATGGTTGGTGAGTAGAAGTTATGGATCCTGGGGTACGAACTTTGAAGTATCATCACTGTTTTGATGGGGATGTTTTTCCTGCCAGATGATGACCTCTACTCAGCCACCTCCATGAACTTCCTGGGCTCTGAGCCCATCCTAATGCGCAGCTCTCCCGTGTACATACGCACCGAGTTCAAGACCTCCTGGCTTCACGGTAAGATGTTGCTTTGATTGTTTTCAGTGGGAGCTGTTTTACTTCAACGATTGGCTTTTTTATCGTAGAGCCCAACTTTGTTTCCATGGCTTGGGTGCCTGAGAGTGAGCAGAGCAAGGAGGGAGATGATGACAAGGTGTACCTCTTCTTCAGCGAGACAGCTGTGGAGTTCGACAGCTACAGCAAACTGGTGGTCCCTCGTGTGGCTCGTGTGTGCAAGGTGACAGCATAAACAACACTTCCTCAGCTGACCCTTTCCACTGCTTGATTTTGCATACCGCTTCTCTTTGGCAGTTTACCATTGCAGTGCAATGGTCTTTTTATGTGCCCTTAGGGGGATCTTGGAGGTCAGAGGACTTTGCAAAAAAAGTGGACATCCTTCCTTAAGACCAGAATAGACTGTCCGGTGCTGAACTCCAAGCTGCCGTACGTCATCCAGGACTCATACCTCTGGTGTGACTTCAAGCTGCCCTGGCAAAACTGCATTGTCTTTGCCATCTTCACCTCACAATCGTACGTTTTGACCAAAAACAACTCGATAGAGGAGGATTTGAACACTTAAATGTGTTTAGCTCTAAAAATGGCTAAGTGTTTAAAGGTGTGTGTTTCAGGGACTCGTCAGATCTGTCTGCAGTTTGTGCGTACAGCATGTCTGACATCAGCAAAGTGTTTTCTGGTGGGAACTACAAGACCCCAGTTCCTGTCGGAACCTCTTTTTTGAAGTGGGTGATGTATAGTGGAGAGGTCCCTGTCCCTCGGCCCGGAGCTGTGAGTCCACTCAAGTTGTGTGTAGAAGTGGCTCAGTAGGAAGTCGTGACTCTGTTCTACCTTCCTTTCCTTCATCAGTGTATAAACAATGAGGCTCACAAGTTGGGAATAACTCAAAGCCTGGAGCTCCCGGACCGGACCCTACAGTTTGTCAAAGATAAGCCCCTCATGGAACAGGCTGTCGAGCCCATAGAAGGGGAGCCTCTGCTGATACGAAGGGGGGCTACATTCACACGAATCATTGTCAACCAAGTGCAAGCTGCAGATGGACAAAAGTACCACGTCATGTTTATAGCCACAGGTGTGGGTGGGATCTGTTTTTTTTTTTCCTTATTCTTTCATTAGACTGTTTAAGCATTAGACCAAACTTGTTGTTTTCTTCAAACAGAGGAAGGAACGATGCTGAAAGCTGTGAACTACAATGGAGAGATGTTCATCATAGAGGAAGTCCAGCTCTTCCAGCCTCCTCAGCCAATCAAGATTGTCACATTTTCCAACGTCACGGTAATTTAAAACCATTGTGTGGCTCCGAAATCTATTTTCTGGTGCACATGACTATTTTTGCTTTGTCTTTGTTGTCGTGCGCAGGGTCAGATTTACGCAGGCTCAGACTCAGGAGCGGCTCAGATACCGCTCGCCAGCTGTGAGAGGTCCTCATCCTGTGTGGACTGTGTTTTAGCCAGAGATCCATACTGTGGCTGGGACACCACTGATGAGAAATGTGTTTTCCTTTCCAGCTCACAAAGGTAGGCAGCAGCTGTCCTGATGTGCAGAGCAAGCAGAATTTATTATGTTTCCTTTTACGCAAAATTTGTATTTTGTCTTTTTGTTAGAGAGCTAATCCAAAGTGTGGCACAAGGAAATGCTTCTCTTTGTCCCAATGCTGGTGAGTCAGTGTGTTAATGTTTTTTATGAGGCTGCTGCAAGTAGGCCTGTCGCAATAAACAATAAATGAATCGCACGATGAATGAAAATTATCGACCTCATTTTCATTTATCGGCTTTATCGTTTCTTTGTGTCTCTCTCTTTCTGCTGAAGACACTGGATGACAAAAAGGCTCAACATTTTAACTGTCCAAAATCGCATTTTTGGATCATTAAAAGCAGCTAAGCTGAGAAGCTAGGTACGAACTAAGCTAACAGGTTGACTTCGGGGAAAAAACCTACGTCTTGTAAAATATCCAAAATTCACGGTTGAAACCCGTGCCTTTGTGTAAAAAGTTGGTTTTCTCTGCAACAAAGAAGTTGAGAACTTGTTTACTGTTTTTTTTAATATATATATATTTTAATTAAAAGCTTTGTGTGACAAACACTAAGCTAAAGAGCTCAAACCACACCAAATGCCGGCCAATTTGGAGAACTGAAAAACAGGAAGGAGAGACAGCCCATGTCACGTCAAGGGGCCTCCCTCTCATTTTTCTTAAAGAGACCCCTCACTATCCATCCTTCAGTTCAAACAGTCAAACAGTCTTATGCTGCCATCCGGTGGTCAAAAAAGGTACTACACACAAAACAAATTACCAACTTTTCTTCGTAAAGTTGATAATGACTAATTATTGTCAAATTTCAAACAATATTATCGTTTATCGCAATAATTTCTGAGACGATTAATCGCCCAGCAAAATTTGTTATTGTGACAGGCCTGCAAGATTTTAAAATAGTCCATTATTGGTTGGTTAAGTAAACTCTTATTTGTGTGCTTTTGTTGTAATTTCAGACCCCGTTCAGCCTGTGAGTCTCTCCACCAGTCCAGGGGGTGAACTTAAGCTCAGCTGTCCGTCACCTTCCCACCTGGCGAACGTTAGATGGGAGCAGAACAACAATGCCCTCACACTCTCACCTCGTCAGCAGATTTTGTCAGACGCACTGATCATTTCGAACGCTACAATTAGCGATTCCGGCCGCTACCGCTGTTTGTTTGTGGAGCGCTCCAAAGCTGGCGAGTTTAACACCACTGTAGCTGATTACCAGGTCAGCATTGACCCAAGAGACACCGGCGAAGAGGGTCTGACTTCTATTTCTCAGCCTCTGACCGACAGCTCATCTATTGCTGGACTGCAGGCTGCAGTTGCTCTCCTTGTTATTGCTCTTACTGCCCTTTTAGCCTGGAACTTTTACAAAAAACACATCCCTCTGCCCTGGAAATGTTGGACGGCACAGAACAGCAGCAGTAATAACAACCACACAGGTGGAGGTGGGGCACTCAGGGATTCAGAAGGGGGCGCGTTAGCAAATAACCTAACAGCTGTGCCGTGTACGAGTGATGATTCAGACAGCTGAAATACAGTAATACTGTGCTGTACCGGCATTAACATGTTTGAAATGGTTGGAATGAATTCATGGATACGTTTGTTTAAATTTCAAAAGGCATGAAGTCGGAGATTTCACATTTAGTCAATATTTTCAGGCAGACTCATTCTCTTATGTTGGTCTTTCAGTGTTCCAAAGAGAGGAAACTGATCTAAAATGTTTGTTTAATAAAGTAACCCAGCTTCTAAAACGCTTTCTGTAACAAGCAGATAGAATTCACTTTGTTTGTGAGGAGAGCAGTTTCTCTTCATGCTGGAACAAGCTTTTGACTGCTGGGAGAGTTTCAGGCTGTTGTGCAAGTTCTCTTCCTCTGAAGTCTTTCCACACGTTCTGAATCACGTTTTGGGTGAGGGGCAGATGTTCCAGCTTGCTCCCCTTCAGGTTGTCTGTTGGGGATTTTTAGGTACGGTACTTGCTCTATCAAAATGCTCCTGATGACATCTGGATCTCCTAGTACAGTGGCGCAGTTAGACTTCTCAGGTCGCCAGATTGAATCCCGGTCGGGGGGGCCTTTCTGGGTGGAGTTTGTATGTTCTCTCTGTACTGCGTGGGTTTTCTCCGGGTATCCCAGTTTCCTTCCACAGATTAAAAACATGCATGTTAGGCTGATTGGTAACTCGAATTGTCTCTAGGTGTGAGTGAATAGTTGTCTCGTTTGTCTGTGTCCCTGTGATGGACTTGTCCAGCTGCCTCTTGCACAGTGATGGCTGGACATGGACACCAGTGACCCAAAAAAGGAAGAAGCGGGTAAAAGGTAATGGATAGATGGATTGCCATAATCTGAATCCAGTGGTTCCCAACCATGGTCCTTGAGGAACACCATCCTGCATGGTTTAGTTGCTTCTGCTCCAACACACCTGATTTGAATGAGTGGATGATTAACAGGCTTTTGCAGAACTTGAGGACGTAATTAAATTACTGAATCAAGTGTTAAAGCAGAGAAACAAATTAAAATGTGCAGGATGGTGGACCAGAGTTGGGAACCACTAGTTTGTTTCCCTTATTTACCTAATTTTTTGGATTTAATCCCAACATGCCAACTTTTTACACACCGCGCTGTCTAATCACCTTTACTGAGTGCCAGCTCGCCAAATGAATGGGAAGCTTCCAGTGAACTTACATTTTCTAAGCAGTACTGAAAATCTGATTCAACTGTGATACTTGAGTTTAAATCTCTTCTAAGAAGGCTTTTAAATCAAGTTTAAGAGTTAAAAACTTTGAGGTTGATTTACTTTAAATTAAGACTAGTAACTTTTGAAACTGAGCACAAAAGTAATTTTAAGTCTTTGTTAATATGAAAGTTCACTTTCAATTTGTATGTTTTAAACATGTGCTTTTACTTGTCCAGTTTTTCTACGAAATACAAAACTGATGATCACAGGAACTTCGCTGCACTCAAATGGAGCCGTTTAGCTTCTAACTTTAGCTGGAAATATTTTTTTGATTTTTTTTCTATTGTCCTTGCTTGGTTGTAAATGTTTTACATGTTTTCAGCAAGAATGTGAAAAGCAGATGTTGATGTCACCTCCAGCTGTGAATCATATTTGAATTTGTGTATAAACTCAAACATTTTAATACAAATTCTTACAAATCCTGAGAATACTTTAAGTACTTCACTTTTTTGTGTAAAATGACATCATACATGTGTAATTACAACAGAAAACCATCAATAGCGAGCAAAGAGCTTAAAAAACTTTAATGTATAATCAACAGACTATAGTTCCAATTGATCTTTTCAAACAACAGTTGTGATTGTAGCTAGAAACTCTTTTATTTGAGCGCAGCTAAAAACACAATGGACATTAGAGAACCCAAATGATGTACATGTGTGGAGTCCAGTCCCTGAGGAGTTGATCCGTACAGGTAACTCTTCATCTCCTGTAGCGATATCTCTTGAAGTGGAACCAGAGCTGAAAGATCCCGTTGGCAAACTGACAGCGGAACCCGTGTCGGTGCGAGTACTCCCACTCCCTGTTCACGATCTTAAACGCGATGTCCTCGTACGGCGGGCCCGCGTGGAACCTTAAGATCCCAAAGTCCTTGTTGTCAGGACAGGGCTCCAGGAAGTACTGAGGGGTGGAGCGCTTGTTGATCAGGTCGGGGTAGAAGATGTTGAACTTGTAGCCCTGGACGATCTTGGGCGGGGGGTTGTCGAAGTCGTAGTGCGTCTGGTTGTACTTGTTCCACTCGAAGCCCGTGTGCACCCTGTTGAAGAAGCGGGGCTTCCTGGGACGGTACTTGTCGGCCCACAGGTACATTTTCCCCGAGACGGGGATCTCCACGCTGAACTGAGCCTCGTCGTTGCCCATGCCTTCCTTGGCTCGACGTACGAAGGCGTCCTCGGCGCTTTCATTAGCGTCACCTGGAAATAAAGTGAGGCAACTGATCGACATTAAATATGACTCAAAAGTTTTTTTGGTTAAGATCAATTTATCGAACATGTTAATGAAATGTGTACCGGTGACTTGGAGCTGCCTGCGGGCCAACTGCAGCCTGTGCACGTCTTCCTCTGGGGTGATGGTGTGACTGTCCAGAGGCAGCTCAGAGGACGTGAGCAGCGTGGGACTGTAGCGACCGGAGTCGTAATCCGCCTGGCTCTGTTGGATCAGGTCCTCCTCTGTCAGCACCGCCTCCTCCTTTCCATCTTCACCTTTACTCTTCTCTCTATCCTCATCCTGACTTCCTGCTGCGGATGTAGATGGACGAGCCTCCTCCTCCGCCGCTTCTCTGTTTTGACTTCTGGAGGAAGACGCAGACGGGCCGCCGTCTTCTGCTGCGCGCTCCCTTGTTCTTTCCCTGTCATAAAACGTGAAGGTTCTTAACTTTCTAAAAAATGAATAGACAGCTTGTATTTCTCCCCCCAAAAAAATAAATTAAAAAAAGCACAGGAGGTAAAACTTTGAATTGAAGAAGAAACATCTGACTTTTTACAGATACACAGGTTCAGTGAGGATGTACCGTATTCGTCAGTCTATAACACACAGTTTTTTTGCTCATTTGAATGTCCTGCGTATTATACACCGAAACGTGTTATTTATGGATTTTTTTCCATATTTTTAGACCCATTTTTGGCTCTGATTCGCTGTTTTTCATATTGGGCAAAAAAATGGTGCAGTACCACATTTGTACGCTAGGGAGACACTTCCAGACGTTTCTAGCTCATGTGTCCGAAAAAAGCCTCCTCTGGTCGGACTGACTCTGTCGCTGCCCGACCCCTGCTCTGGATGTAGCTGCATTTAGCTGTGAGGTTCGCTGTTTTTGTTAGCAAGATACCGTAACTCATAAACCACACCGCAGATGTTTAAATCCAGCTGATTTGAACATTTCGTGAATTGGTTAAGCTCAGGAACACTTGTGCTATTATGTCAGCTAAGAAATATATTTTTTCTCAGCAAAGAAATAATAGTTTTTACCGTGTTATCTTGTAAAGTCCTTCGTGCTGGCTCGCTTCTGTGGTCGCCATTTTAAGCAGGGCAAACGAGGCGCTGACGCGTCGCGTAGCGGTGACGCATAATAGATGCGTGATAAACACAGAAGCGTATTATTTACTGATTTTTCCAAATATATTGTCAATATTGGACAAAGCATGTTATACACAGGAGCGTGTTAAATACAGACGAATACGGTACATCAAATAAGGCTTGACAGAAACGTACTCATCGTCATCGCTCCTCAGTTCCTCTTTGATGATGGGGAATAAAGGTTCACTTTCCACTCCCTGCTCCTGTTTCAGCTTAAACAGCTTCTGACGCAGCACATCCTGATGTCGCTCTCTCAACCTGGACCAAAAGATTTTTTTAATTACCGGTATTCACTCACATGAGAAAAATAAAAACAACATGCTGGCTTTGTTAAGATTGAAAAAAGTTGTTGACACATTCAGGATGACTCAAGCAGCTTTCGACCACATGCATGCCGGGGGTTTAAGAAAATTAGTAAGGCAGAAGTATGGGGGAATTATCCTGACATAATTGGAGAGCACACATTTGGTTGATCAGAAGACGTTTGGTGTCGCTCCACACGCACCTGGCTCTGGCCAAGTAGACTCGCACTTGCTGCAACAGACTCTCCCAGTAACCGATATCAAGATTGGATCCTCCAGCCCGAATCTTTGTCTCAATGTTGAGGTGCAGGGCTTGCAGCTGACTGTAGGTTTTTCCTTTGAACACAATCTGGACGTCAGTGCTGACGGCCGTGTTGATGCCTTCACGACGATCACCTACAACAACAAACAAAAACAACGTCTGTCTATACTCATCTCTATTTAGGCTCAAAATCTTTTTTTTTTGTTCCAATAGCAGGTAAATTAATATCAGCAACTCTTGAAGTGACCAAATATATCTACAATACAGTACTTCCATGGACGCTACTCACTAACCTACAAAAGCATCATGAATGATGTATTACCTGGTCCTTTCTCCGTAGCCTCCAGTTTCCTCAGTTTGCTGATCTCATCCTCGGTGATGGTCGTCATGTCTCTCCAGAAGTCCACATTCTTGCCTTGCTCAAGCTCCATGTACACCTTTCAGGCGAACAACCAGAACCAGATCAAATGTGTTGTCAGAGCATGTAAAGCAACTTTAAACACACAAGTGTAGATGAGAACATGCAACATAGAACATACAGCGGAAGGCTTCAGCAAGGTTTAAAAAGTGTCTGGATACGGCTCTATGGTTGATCAGAAAACTAAGATCCACATTTGTAGTATCTGTCCTGTTGACCTACACTGATCTGTCCAAGATTAATTAAAAATAAACAAGACAAGAAATACTTGCAAATATATTTCTAAACCGGTGCAGGAAAAGAATACACAGATCCATAGAAGCAAAGTGACACACCTGCACACTGTTAAACCGTGAGACAGAAACTTACAGCAACATTTATAATGTAATCTTGGTCAGATGTGTGTTTCCAAACAGGTTATTACCATATTTTCTGACGTATAAGTCAGCGTTGTTTTTTTGCATACATTTGTCAGTCCTGTGACAATCTTTGATATCTTTTTTTAACTTGTTAAAAAAAAAATCTGTATGCCTCTCTTACTATTGTCAATTGTCAAAGGAAAGTCTATTGTTGCTGTTGTCATCATTCTTTGTTGAAATCAGTTCTCTCTTGTAAATGAGTCCTCGAGTCTCAATGGGATTAACCTGCCTAAATAAAGGTTGAATGAATACGCCAAAGCGACATATACTTTTATTTCCATATTCATAATGCAATTTTTGAGTGACACTTTAAATTTCAAAGAACTGAAACAGTGAGTCCTCCCATGTGAGCTCACTTCACTCAGCTGGTGCAGGTGGAGGAACGCTGGAGAGCTAGCAGCTCTGGCCACGATGGATGGATGGCGCTTCACCGCCCTGGCAAAATGAAGTTGTTTTGACTATTAAATAAATGCATAATAAACTCAATGGTGACATAATAAATGTGACTTATCTATGTTTTTTGTTTTTACTCTTTGTGATGCTTACCGTATTTTCTGGCCGATAAGTCGCATCAGTCCAATTATGTCCAATAAAGTGGAAACATCCATAAATATGTTGCTTCACCCTATAAGTCAAATCTATTAGTGCGTCAGCGGTGACAACCCAGAAATGGCCACAGGAGCGTGCACGGTAGGACTTTAAAAAGATTAACACTTAAAAACAATTATTTGTTTGCTGAAAATTATAGCAAAGATGTGTCTGAGCTGAACTTTTCCTTAATAAATGCACGTACCGGTCAAATCAGCTGAATTTTAAAAAATAGTTTTGCTACATCTGTGCTGCGAAGCGTGCACGCGCAGCGAGCGGATACGCTTCATTTCTTTAAAATTTAACAAGATACAGTATACACCTTATAAAAATATATATGTTTGCTGACATTATAGCAAAAGTGTTTCTGAGCTTAACTTTTCCTTAATAAATGCGCGATCAACTGGATTTAAAAATTTGTTTTGCTACGTGCACCCGCATGGGTGGGGAATGCTTAGTTTCTTTAAAATATACACCTTGCTGCGAAAATTAATTATAAATAAATCTAATTTTAGCTCAAACATCTCCTACAGCTACGTAATATGTTGTAAATGTCCATCCAGTGATTACTTTCTGCAAGTTTCATCAAAATCTGTCTGGTGGTTCTTGAGCTATTTTGCTAACAGTCAAACACTGAGCTAACAGTAGTTCATACCTCCAGAGAGCAGGAGGCCGTGCTGCGACAGAGTGAGTCCGACCAGAGGAGGCTGCTGTCAGACACATGAGCTGGGAACGGTCGGTGGACCCTAGCAGCCAAAAGTGGTACTGCTCCATTTTTTTCGTCAGAATGAATGGAAACGGTCATATCTCAGCCAAAAATTGGTCTAAAAATAAGGGGAAAAAAATCCATAAATATGTCGCTTCGCCCTATAAGTCGCAGGGCATGCAAATTAGGCAAAAAGGTGCGACTTATAGGCCGGAAAATAAGGTACCGGACGGTATATTTTTTTTTGACTAATGCAACTTACACTCAGGAGCGACTTATACTGTACACCGAAAAATACGTAATTTCTTTCCCCCCAAAATACACTACATACAAGTTTACATAAATTGGGGCACAAAGTGATCCCATACACGTACCTAAAACTTGCAAACAAAAATAATTTTCAAAGATGTGGATTTCATGAGAAAATTTGCCAAATCAAAGTTAGGTCAGTTTGGAAGACGAGTTATTTTGTTCTTGTATAGAAACGACTTAAAGATTTCAAACCACATTCATGCTTTTTTATTCTGAAAAGGAAACTAATTTTTAAATCAACTTTTACATAAATGTTCCTATGTGTGTGTGTGTATAGTGCATTTGGAAAGTATTCACATTGCAATCAAAATTGGTTCTGAACACATAAAAACAAAAGAAATGACTACTGACTTCAGGAAGCTTCAGTCATTCTCTCCAACAACCATCGATGGAGAGAAGATTGAAACTGTCTCGTGCTACAAGTACCTGGGCGTGGTTCTGGACTGTCACTTAAAGTGGGACTCATGGGCTGACCTTATTAGCACCAAGGCTCAGCAGAGGATGTATTTTTTTAAAGAAACTGGGTTCTTTTAGTCAATAACTTAATGCTTTTAATGTTTTATTCTACTTTTATTGAAGGTATTTTAACGTTTTGTAACATCTGCAGTGTTGGTTTGGCAATGCTACAGAGGCTCAGAAGAAATCCTAGAGAAGTAGAATAACCACAGCCAGCAAACTGTTAGGGACCACTCTGCCAAGTATGGAAAAAACATACATGGACAGAGTTATGAGGAAGGCAAACAAGATTATAGCAGACACAAATCCCCTAAGATCCTCATTTGAGTTGCTTCCTTCAGGGCGAAGGTACTGCCTTCCTTTATTCTCAAGAAACGGAACAAATTTTTCTTTCATACCACAAGCAATTAAATCATTAAATAATACAAACATACAGTATCATGAATTACCAAGCTTAAACGTCTTTGCTGTAATGATGGATGTTAATGTCATGTTTGTATAAGTATGTCCTTTTTGTAAATGCCTGCTGACAACGTTACAAACTAATTTCCCTATGGGGACAAATAAAGCTATATCTATCTATCTGCTTCTCTTCACTTTTTCTACATTTATGTTACAGCCTTATTCCAAATTGTATTCGATTACCGGTAATTCCTTTCCTCAAATTTCTACACACCCATTATGACAATGTGAAAAAATACTTTGTGAGATTTTTGCAATATTTATTAAATATATACAACTAAGAAACCCCATTTACACAAGTGTTCACAGCCTTTGCCATGATGAAGCTCAAAATGTGCACGTTTCCACTGATCATTTTTTAGATGATTCTACAACTTACATGGAGTCCACCTGTGGTAAATTCAGTTGACTGGACTTGATGTGGAAAGACACACACCTGACTATAGAAGGTCCCGCAGTTGACGGTACATGTCAGAGCACAAACACCAAGCATGAAGTTAAAGAAGTGTCTGTAGACCTCAGAGACAGGATTGTGTTGAAGCACAAATGTGGGGAAGGATACAGAAAATGTTCTGCTGTTTTGAAGGTCCCAGTGAGCACAGTGACCTCCATCATTTGTAAATGGAAGCAGTGTGGAACCACCAGGACTCTTCATAGAGCTGGCTGGCTGTTTAAACTGAGTGATAGGGGAAGAAAGCCTTTAGTCAGGGAGGTCACCAAGAACCTGATGGTCACTCTGGCAGAGCTCCAACATACATCTGTGGAGAGAGAACCTTCCAGAAGGATAACCATTAATTTATTTCCTCAAAATTCTACACACAACACCTCATTATGACAATGTGAAAAAAATATCACTCCTGTATGGCAGCATGGCCAGAGGAAAGCCACTCCTCAATAAAAGACACATGGCAGCACATCTGGAGTTTGTCAAAAGGCACCTGAAGGACTCTCAGACTATGAGAAACAAAATTCTCTGGTCTGATGAGACAAAGATTGAACTCTTTGGTGTGAATGTCAGGCGTCATGTTTGGAGGAAAGAAACCAGGCATCGCTCTTCACCAGGCCAATACCATCCCTACAGTGAAGCATGGTGGCAGCAGCATCATGCTATATGGGGATGTTTTCCAGAAGCAGGAACAGGCAGACTAGTCAGGATAGAGGGAAAGATGAATGCAGCAATGTAGAGACATCCTGGATGAAAACCTGCTCAAGAGCGCTCGACCTCAGACTGGGGCGACGGTTCATTTTTCAGCAGGATAACAACCCAAAGCACACGGCCAAGATCTCAAAGGAGTGTCTTCAGGACCACTCCGTGAAGGTCCTGGAGTGGCCAAGCCAGAGTCTAGACTTGAATCTGATTGAACATCTCTGGAGATATTGGAAAATGGCTGCACAGACGTCCCCCATCCAACCTGATGGAGCTTGAGAAGTACTGCAAAGAAGAATGGGACAAACTGCCTAAAGAGAGGTGTGCTAAGCTTGTTTAATCATATTCAAAAAGACTGGAGGCTGTAATTGCTGCCAACGGTGGATCCACAAAGTGTTAAAGTGCGACTAAACCCAAAATTAACTTTTTTTAGCTGATAAACTCCCTAGAATGTGTTTAAAATGTTATCTAGCACTATGGCTGTGTTTATTCTCACATAATTGTGCATATCTGTGTAAATTGGCAATATTTGGCAATATTTGGTCTAAAAATGTGTTTACGGTAGTTCTATGGGTTGAACTGGTGGATTACACCTTAATTTTCTTATTTGTGCAAACGCTCATGTGTGACATGTCTGCTCATGTGTGATGTCACACAGGTGGTTCAAGCAGAGCCAATCCCCTGCAGAGATGAGAAGTGCATACCTTATATGGAAGTGCTGCATTTCACTCCTGACAAGCGGTTTTATTTTTCTTTTCATTTTCATTTTTTTAGGCCTTTGGTTTTGGATGGAATGGGTGGAATAGATAAATACATCTACATGTTTATTCTTTGTTGTTGCTTGGTGTATGTTGTTGGCTAGAGGTTTAATTTGTTTTAGGTTGTTGCAGGTGGAGGCGTGAACAAAAGCACAACTCTACCTCCACCCCTCCTTGTCTCTCGACACGCCCATTTTCAGAGAGATTTTGGAAGGAGGAGTTACCGTCTCAACCTGGGTTTAGTCTCACTTTAACCAAAGGCTGTGAATAGTTATGTAAACGTGACTTCTTCATTTTCAATTTTAAATAAAATTTCAAAAATCTCAATATTTTATCATATTGTCATTATGGGTATTGTGTGTGAACTTTTGAGGAAAGAGATTAATTTAATACAGTTTAGAACAAGGTTGTAACAACAAAATGTGAAAAAAGTGAAGCGCTGTGAATACTTTCTGTATGCACTGCTTGTAGAATTTATTTTCCTGATGCAGATCTAGTCACTGAAATGTTGCAATAATTTCCTCCTGCATGTTTAAAGGACAACACCCACCGTGACAGTAACAATTCACCATATTGGAGAATTACTGTAGTATTTTATGAATTTTATTTTCATTTTTGCATTTGGGCCAGGCGAGGGTTAAAAAAAAAAAAAAAAAAAAAAACATTCCCGAATGAATCCGGAAACCTGGCCGAAGAGTCCCGAAGGGTCATGTGACTTTTGTGACATCTCCACCCAGAAAGCAGAAAGGTAGGAGTGCGTTTCCATGGAGGTTTATGAGAGAGAGTAGGAGAAAACTGCATATTTCCTGCATATTTCCTGGTGCATTTGTGTGTACTGTATATGGACCAGCGCTCTGATTTTATTTATTATTTATTTTATAACACCGCTGCGGACCTGTTGTTGCTCTCATCTGCCCAAAGGAGCGAGCTGCGAGCCGCGCGCGTCCCTGGCTCCTCGTTCCTCGTTCCTTTGAAGTTCCTCGTGCCGGTGTAATTTGCTCCCTCGAGTGTATGCATTTGCTCTCCTCTAGCAAGGAGCAGGGTCGGGGAAGCACGCGGGGAGCTCGAACGCAGAGCTCAGCTGAGCGGCTGGCTGCCTTTCTAGTCACGGGGGGAGAATAAAAAGTCGATGCGGAAATGAATGAATTTGTCGCGATCAAACGAATTAAACTAGTATGTCTAAGTGGATGCTCGCTCAGAATATGAGTGAGCGACAGCAGGATTAATCAACAGGCAGCTTTAGGGAATATTTAAAAATGCTTCCTTTTTCTTTTCCTCGCTCGCCTGTAACTCCAAGGCGTCACTTTGGTGACGTGAATGCCCTTGTGAATGCCCATATATGGAGAGGAGCAGATTTTCCCAGAGCTGCATGCTAAAATCTGCTATAAATCATGAAATAACACATTTACCGTTATTTCTCCACAATATAAGTAATCGCTCCTGTATTTTTTTTAAATAAACTAATAAATATTAATGGCGATGCAATTTGAAAACATGGTGGGTGTTGGACTTTAACCGTGTGAGTGGGTTGCTTTGACATTTTGGATTAGAGTAGGATCGCTGCAAACCTTAATGTCCTCTAGCAGATCGTCCATGTCAGTGACAGTCAACCCATTGAGGAACGTGTAAGGTTCATGCATCTCCACAGCCAGATCATCATCCTCTGCACTGATGTACTTTGCCAGAAGGTCGATGGGCTTTGCACGGCCGTCACGAATTCTTATCTTGGACCTAAACAGAAAACCATAAAGAAGTACAGGTATAAATACACAGGGCAAACAAAAAACTGTTACACAGAAAAGAATGACTGCTGTTATATAATAACTAAAGTAAAATATATATTATTGCAGGCTAACCTCAGTTTGGCTTGTTGCAGGTGGAAGTTGTCCTCCTGTTCAGCCCAGGTTTTGAAATGCTCTGCCTCTTTCTCTCTCTGCAGCATTTCCAGCTCTGTCTCCCTCATCGCTTTCTCTCGTTCCCGCTCTAATCGCAACTGTTTCACCTAAATGAAAACACGGATATCAAATGTAAAGCTTCCACTGTTGATAACAGATTTTTAAATGTATTTGCATGTTGCTTCTTCTGGGATATAAAGCTCAGACTGTTTTTTTTTGGTCTAGGTAGTAAAACTCAGGTACCATCTCAGCACTTTTCATTCAGTACTCATACCTTCTGCAGTTCTCTACGGTTCTCCTGTTGAATGCATTTGTTCCTTTCTTTAAGATCCTTTTCACCGAGATGGCCGATGCCTTTCTTATCCAACGCCTGAGAAGACATGAGTAAAAAAAAACACAATGAAAAATTCAAAGCCTAGTTTAAAAACATGATCACCCTTAATTCTGGGGAAGGAACTCACCTTTTGCCATTTGAATGTGCCTAACAGGTTGTTGTCACCAAAGGGATTGTCTGCATTAGTGTATCCCATGTATTCCTCACTCCAACCCATCTTTTCTCTCCTTTTCTTCTCTTTTGTTTCTTTCTTGGCCAGCCTCCTTGCTCTCTTTTCTTCTGGTGTCTCAAGAGCCTTCATCAGCTCCCTCTGCTTTTTCTTACCCTCTTTCTCTTTGATTGCACGGCTCTCATATTCTGATCCTGAACTCTCCGATGACTCAGACGAACTGAAGCTCGCTCTCCCTCTGTTTCCATCAGCCCTTTCTTTGCTTCTCCCGTTTCTCCCTTGCTCCCTCTCTTTACTTCTCATCTTCCTTTCCCGGCTTTTATCCTGGTCTTGTCTTCTTTCTTGGTCCCTGCTGCTCTTCCATCGCTCTTTGCTCCACTCCCTTGTATGTCTGTCTCTGAATGAACTTTCTCTATCAGGACTTTTTATTCTTCTCCTCCTTTCTCTGTCACTGCTTCCATCACTCGAGTTAGAGCTGGACTGAGATCTTCCTTTTCCTCTCTCTTGAGCTCTACTGCTGCGATTCTTCCTCCTCCTCCTATTGGAATTATCTGAATCTGGGCTGAAAAGAAGAATAGATATGAATCAAGAAAATCAACATGAACCAGAAGCATTTTAACAAACACTATCAGCAAAGATGCTACAACAACAACAATAATAATAATAATACTTTATTTCTAAAGCCCTTTCAAACAACCACAGCTGCAACAAAGTGCTGTACATATAAAATCAAGAACATTTAAACACATAAAAAATAAAACAGTTGTTAAAACATAAAGATCAATACAGTAAAAACAATATACCGGTAAACAATAAAAACAGTGCTGAACAAATTCAGTCGGTGCTAAAAGCCAGTGAGTAAAAATGTGTTTTTAGAAGAGTTTTAAAACTGGACAGTGAAGGAGCTTGTCTGACGGGAAGAGGGAGATCGTTCCACAGTCTTGGAGCAGCAACAGAAAAAGCTCTGTCCCCTCTGAGCCTCCGTTTGGATCTCGACACCTCCAAGAGCAGCTGATCTGAGGCACCGAGCAGGAGAGTATGGGTGAAGCAGCTCAGAGAGGTAGGATGGGGCAAGACATTTAAACTTTTAAAAACAAATAAAAGAATCTTGAAATGAACTCTAAAATGAACAGGCAGTCAGTGGAGTGAAGCCAGAGTGGGGGTGATGTGCTCCCTCTTATGAACTCCAGCTCTAAAATGAACAGGCAGTCAGTGGAGTGAAGCCAGAGTGGGGGTGATGTGCTCCCTCTTATGAACTCCAGTTAGAAGCCAAGCAGCAGCGTTCTGGACCAACTGGAGACGTCTGAGGGAGGACTGGCTGACGCCAAGGTAAAGAGCGTTACAGTAATCCATCAATCAATCAATCAACTTTTATTTGTAAAGCACATTTCAAAAACCATAAGGTTAACCAAAGTGCTGTACAACAACATAAAAGACAAGCCAATTAAAACGATAAAAAACATACAAAAAATAAAAAATACATGTACCAGTCTTTCTGCGGGTGTATTAAAATGCCATAAAAATAAGATCACGTTTTAAAAGCCAAAGAATGAAAGTGTGTTTTTAAAAGGGATTTAAAAACAGGAAGAGAGGAGGCCTGTCTGACACGCAAGGGTAAGTTGTTCCACAGCCTGGGAGCAACGACAGAAAATGCTCTGTCACCTCTGAGCTTCAGCCTAGTTTTAGGCACTGTCAGCAGCAACTGATCAGCTGATCGTAGAGATCGAGGAGGGCAGTAAGGCTGAAGCAGCTCAGACAGATATAGCGGGGCAAGGTTGTTCAGGCATTTAAAAACAAATAGCAAAAGTTTAAAATGAATTCTGTAATGCACAGGGAGCCAGTGAAGGGACGCCAGGATGGGAGTGATATGCTCACGCCTACGGGTCTGGGTTAAGAGGCGAGCAGCAGAATTCTGCACGAGCTGCAGACGGGCGAGAGAGGTCTGGCTGATGCCTACATACAGTGCATTACAGTAATCAAGACGAGATGTTATAAAAGCGTGGATTAATTTTTCCAAGTCAGGTCTTGATAAGATTGGTTTCACTTTTGCAATTTGTCGAAGCTGATAAAAACTTTTCTGAACAACACTGCTGATCTGTTTATCAAATTTAAAATCAGACTCAAACTTCACCCCCAGATTGGTGACACAGTCCGTGAGATAAAAAGACAGTGAGCCAAGGTCTATGCTGGAAGAAGGACAGCAACTCGGTCTAAACATCACAACTTCAGTCTTGTTCTCGTTTAGACTGAGGAAGTTTAGAGAAAACCATGCCTTAACATCGTTAAGGCAGGGTGTGAGTTGCTGGAGAGTATTGATTTGTGCCAGGGGAAGATAAATCAGCTCCATGCTATACCGAGTCCCACAGTAGGTGTACAAGTGGTGCACTAGTCATAATAACAGACGTGTGTTCACATTTTCTATCCTCCACTATTCAAAGTTATCAAGTGTGTTACAAAAATATAAATTAAACAAAGAAACATACTTCCTGTTAATTGTTTAAGCAGTCAGTCACGTATGGTGAATGTCTCATTTGTACTTACTGCAGCAGAGTTTATCTTTCTAGAGAAGTAAAGATTTCAGACAAACAATGCATTTCATTGAGGACGACAAAGATAACATTACTAGCACTAATATATTTTACCTCTACGTTATATTTGTTCTGGATAAAGTTACAAGGCAATAGCCCTATGCAAGGTTATCTAAACATTAGCTTGCTAACTTGAGAGCACGTAGCTAATGACGAGCGGGTTGGAGGGTTGAAGATAATTTATTTTAAATTTTTAAATTTTGCAGATCAGTTAAAATAAACTTACCATGCTCTGTTCAGCAAAATACATTACACAGTATTGCTCCCTGCTTCAGCTGTGCTGCAAGTGAAACTTAAACTTAAAGTGAGCGCCCTCTGCTGGATACATAATACAATTATGGCTCGTTCCCAACATTTTAGGGTTGAAAATTAGAAATGTTTATATCGACGCTTAATGGAACAAATATCACTGATGTCATAGGCTCCCAAACACCTATATCGGCCTAATAAAAATTGTATTTTTATTATTTTGCATTTTATAATCTTTATGTATTTTATATTTCAATTTGTCGCTAATAATGTTTGAACTGTATTGGTTTGTTAAGTGTCCTTGGGTGTCCTGAAAGGCGCTTTTAAATAAAATGATTATTATTATTATTAATATATCGGCTCTACTGATATATCAGTCGGGCTCTAGTTATAACTCTGCTGCTTGTTTGAGATTATGCCCGTTAAGTAGGAGGTCTTACAGTGGGGCTCTGGAAGAAATGTGTTCATGATCAAACTTAAGTGAGTAAAAGTGGTCCAGATCACATTTGAAAGCGTTTAAAATACTTTCAATGCACATTGAGGACATTCTTGTATTTAGTGCCATTTGACTAATATCCGATAACTCGAGACGGATTTTAGCGACAGATGTGAATGAGGCCTAAGATTCAGCCGTGTGGTTTGTTATTACCGTATTTTCCACCGTACACGTCGCACCGCCGTACATATCGCATCAGTCCAATTATGTCCAATAAAGTGGAAAAACCCATAAACATGTTGCACCGCCGTATACGTCGCATCTATTATGCGTCACCGCTGACGCGTTGCGTATGTTACGCATCAGCGTTGACAACCCGGAAATGTGGGCCGGTGTTTTGCCGAAGATGGATTGGCTGCCAAATGGCCACAGGAGCGTGCACGGAAGGACTTTAATAAGATTAACACTTAAAAACAAATATTTGTGTGCTGAAAACTATAGCAAAGATTTGTCTGAGCTGAACTTTTCCTTAATAAATGAACGTAATGGTCAAATCAGCTGAATTAAAAAAAAGAGTTTTGCTGTCTCAAGCGTGCACCCGCATTGAGTGGAAACGGTGCATTTCTTTAAAATTTAACAAGATAAACACCTTAAAAAATATATTTGTTTGCTGACATTATAGTAAAGGTGTGTCTGAGCTGAACTTTTCCTTAATAAATGAAAGTAATGTTCAAATCAGCTGGATTTAAATAGTTTTGCTACGTCGGATCAACAAAACATGCACGTGCGGTGAGCAGAAGCCTGCATTTCTTTAAAATTTAACAAGATAAACACCTTAAAAAATACATTTGTTTGCTGACATTATAGTAAAAGTGTGTCTGAGCTGAACTTTTCCTTTAAAAATGAACGTAATGTTCAAATCAGCTGGATTTAAAAAGAGTTTCGCTGTCTCAAGCGTGCACCCGCAGCGAGTGGAAACGGTGCATTTCTTTAAAATTTAACAAGATAAACACCTTAAAAAATATATTTGTTTGCTGACATTATAGTAAAGATGTGTCTCAGCTGAACATTTCTTAATAAATGCACTTTGACGGTTAAAACATGGCAAAATGAAGCAGACAAAATAAAGTGGCTTTAAAATTACTACACGCTCACCCGCCCATAATGATGACAGAAACACCTATTTATTTATTTTTATTCAAACCCGTTGAATTCTTCATCCTCTGTGTCGCTGGTGAAGAGTTCTGACAACTCCTGAGGTAACAGGTAGTTGATGCAGCTCAGAGCACTGCCTCCTCTTCCTCATCCACGTCCAGCAAACATCCTGGCCTTCCTGAGCCCCGACGGATGGATTCTTTACTGACTGAGGTCCACGCTTTATACATCCATCCGAAGACCTGCTGGAATGTTGCGTGGCACATCCGTCCTGTAGGCGTGAAGCTGTTGCTCTCCGTCCACCATCCACTCCTCCCAAAGGCGGTGCAGAGCTGCTTTGAAGCTTGGTCACGCCTCCCAGGATGATGCAGGAATGGAGTTAAACACTTTAATTTTATATTTAAATTGCAGCATGATGTGCGTGCACACGCTGTCCATCCAGCAGGACTTTGCTCTAAAATATCCGTACACAGGTATACCGGTAGTCGTCAAAAGCCTAGAGGGCCATTTAGCGCCCCTATTGGCCGAAAGTGGTACTGCACCATTTTTCCTGTCAGAATGAATGGAAACGGTCATATCTCAGCCAAAAATTGGTCTAAAAATATGGGGGGAATCCATAAATATGTTGCTTCGCCGTATAAGTCGCAGGACATGCTAATTAGGCAAAAAAAGACTGTGTCTTATATGCCGAAAAATACGGTACTTTCAAAATAAAAGTCTCAATAATGAACTAGACTTAAATAGTACCAACTGGAGAAAAAAGACCTGTAACACTTAAAAGGCATTTGAAATGTTGACACTAAAACAGTCCGCCTGAACAAGCTGGAATTTCACAGCAGATATAATGAGCTCTAATTTGTGTTACTGTCTATGGCAGGGGTCTGCAACCCGTGGCTCTGGAGCCACATGCGGCTCTTTGGTCCCTCTGCAGCGGCTCTTTCAAGCTTTGACCAAAACTGACATAAAACTGAATTTTATGTTTTAAAAACACGACTAGTTTAAACAGTTTTCCTGTCATTTCCTTTGCAAATATGTAGATACCTGTACTAATACACAGAGTAAATTATACTCACTTTAACTTTATTACTTCAAAGTAGGATACTCATTTTCTCCACAATAAAACAAATTGCATAAGTCTGCAAAGTTCATCATTTTGGATTAAAAAAATTGGCAAAATATATATTTTATTTTTTATGAGAATCCAGTTTCCTGTGATAGACTTGTGACGTGGATATGGGCACCAGTGACCCCCTGCAATCCAAAAAGGAAGAAATGGGTAAAGATAATAGATGGATGGATGAATGGATGGATGGAGTTTGTCTTAAAATGTAAAAAATATAAATAAATGTTAAAAATCATCTGATGTTTTTAGTTTTATAATTTCACACCTACTGGCCAAAAAAGCCCCCTCTGACAAATTCAAAGTGGCCCATGGGCCAACAGTTGATTTTGACAATTGTAGCAGGTTTTGCGGCTCTGGACACGTTCAATTTAGTGAACGAAAGGGCAGAAATGGCTCTTTTGATCGTAAAGGTTGCAGACCCCTGGTCTATGGTGTGGTGATGACGTAGCTTCACCTTTGATTTAATTGAGACAGGAGTCCTACAAATGCTATGATGGACTAAACAAAGATGCTGCCAAACCTCAAAATAAAAGTGTACCCAATTTTTTTTTTCCTTCAGCTGATTTTATCATCTGGATCCATCTTACAAAAAAATGACCACAACATTAGACCGGTTGCTTTTGTGGTTCCTGGCTTTCATGTTTTTCAATACATTCATGGTTGTGACGTGGCGTTTCTCTCGTCAGATGCAGGGCTGGCAGCGAACGTGTCCATGACGCTGACTGAGCTGTCGGTTTTCATGAAGAAGCAGGAGCTGGACCTTCAGCTGAGGACAGAAAAGGAGAAAGAAGAAGGTGAGCGTGTGTAGCTGCTAGAAGCAGATCTTAACATCAGTTCAGAACTTTTGAAATGGGTTCTATGGAAGAATTATGAACCATTAGTATCTGTAATTAAAATTATTTGTTGTCCTCAGTTCAGCCGATTTAAATTTAAGCAATTAATTCTTTTCTGCTGCAGCTGCCATTACTGAGGAGCTGCTGAAACTCACTGAAGACAAGCTGGAGCTGTCGGACCTGCGGGGCTTCGACTCCCCTTTCTTTCGCACCACTGAGACTCTGACTGGCAGTCAGATGCAGGACAAGCCCTCCAACCCCCACCCTGGAGCCCACGTCCGAGAAACCCACCACACCATGTCCACACCGGACAAAGCTGAGGTGTCTGCGAGCAGCAGCGGCGTCTGCAGTGAAAGAGGAGGCGCAGGAGGAGAAAGCAGGAGCTTCGCTCTGGAGCACTCCTGGTCATTTCAGTCGTGCTTCACCCCCATTGAGCACCACCTGCACCGAAGCTCCTCGGCACCCGACGACGAGGCGAGCAAGTTCGGGATTCTCTCGCCAAGTCTGTGCAGCAAGGCCCCGGTGCCCTACGAGTCGTTCTTCGACCTGGCCCTGCCGAGGGCCACCTCGTTTCTCATGGGCCAGAAAACAGCGGAGGCGGTCAACAAGGCGACGATGGAGAGGCTGCTGCAGCGGGAGGAGGGGCTGGAGGACGGGGAGGAGGAGGGGGTTGTGTCTGCTTCACCACTGGAGGTGCTGGATCGCCTTGTTCAGCAGGGGAGTGACACCCACGATAAAGTTCTCAAGAGGTGAGAGGCTTCTCTTTGGATCAGGCTCAAATCCCTGCGAGTAGATTTTAATCCAGGGATGCACCAAAACCACATTTTTTTCCAAACAGAATGCAACTACTTATAGTTTATTTATTTATTTATTTATTTCAAATTTAAAAAAATACAAAAGAACAAAAGATAATTACAAAAGATTCAGAAAAATAAAGAACAAATTTAAAATGAAAGGAAGCAGAAGAAGAAAATAATCTTATAATATCTGCCCCTTTTTGTAAAAACAAAATTCCATTCAAACAATCATTTCAAACAAAATTTATCCATAAATCATATTTGTAATTCATAAATTATATAACCAATTTAGAGAGATTTTAAGTATATAACATTTACACATAGTTTTTCAACAATGTATTCT
>JBBPBX010024884.1:0-23037 GCA_038048925.1 Garcialebias charrua | reverse complement strand
TGGTGGAGTTTTTTGATGTCTCATATTGTGTCGTAATAGACAAGATGTGAAATATCTTTTTTATAATACCACTATCTACCCCTACCCTCATGGTTCTTCTCTGTTTTCATATCTAAGATTATCATTCTGATAAGGAATGAGATGGCTGCGCTGATAATCATCTGCAGCTTCGTACACTTAGTCCAGCTTTCGGATGACTGTGCGTACATGTTCCCGTTGTGCCTTGGTGCAATGTCAATAAAGATATTCTGATTCTGATTTCATACGTTAATGACCCACAATTACAACAATGTTGCTAAAAAGGTTGTACGCGCACCAGCGGCGCTAATGCTAGTCACTACCCCTATTTGGGCTCACAAATACGCTAGGTTTTTATATAGATTATCATGTAATGGAAATTTGATGGTAAAGGTTCATAAAACATAGTTCACATGAACTGCTTTAAAATTTGTCTAGGATGTTTTTTATTTTATTTTATGTACCACCACCTTGGAGTATCAGTTCGCTTGTCAAACCATTCCATACATTATCTTTACCTGTTTCGTCCTTCGTGGACTGTGGGATGTAACAACGTGAGTTGCTTCAGCTAGCTGTTAAGTTAAGTTTTAGTTAATTAGTTAATTAATTTAATTAGTTAATTAAGTTTAGCAGTTGTATTTAACCAAGACAGGAAAAGGTTACAGTTTACAGCACTGGCCTCTCCGATACAATTCAACGCGAGTTCTTGGACCGGAAGACGGGAATAACACGTTGCCTTCCAACTGTATGGGGCCTAGGCTCCGCCTTCTTCCGGGAGCTCAGCCTATCGAGTGGATAGAGGGGCGGGCTAAGTGTGATCTCGTTGGATCTTATGTGGTGTGACGCGTCAAGAAAAATTATACTGGTGCAGAAAAAGTCTTTTCTATGTGGTGCAGCAAGCCAATAAACAAACAACAAATAAATAAAAACTCCATTCCTTGATGGATATTGAATTCCCGGGAATTTTTTTTTTTTGAGCTGCTGGCCCAGTTTAAACCGGTCAGAATCGGGTCAAATTTTAATTACAATCCGTCTCTGAGCAGATTAAAACCCAGGGTTAGTCTAGATAAATATTAACGGGGGTCTCTTGTGCCAATGTCTGTCAACGTGTGAGAGGCGGGGTGCACCCTGGACTGGTCTCCAGTCCGTCACAGGGACACTTCGACAAACGAGAGGAACAACCATTCACTCTCTCACCTCTTTAGCGTTACCAATCAGCCTAACGCATTTTTATTCTGTGGGAGGAAACCGGAGTACCCGGAGAAATCCCACACAGACATGGAAATGGCATAATCACTCAACCAGAAAGGTCCCTGGTCAGGATTCACTCCGGCAACTTTCTCGCTGAGAGCCGGCAACTCTATGAACATAGCAACCATGCTGCCACTTGTCAAACCAGCCACAACTTTTTTTTTTAAACAAAGCTATTTAAAATGCTATTTACAACAGAGAAGATATAAACTTTTCCAATCATTAACATTTTAAGAACATCTGGAAAAAAATATGAAGTATTGCTAAAAACTTTTTTTGCACGTGTTTTTCTGCCATTCAGTTCCTGCTCTTCAATTTGTAAAAGTTTAATAAATGTAAATGCGCCTCTCCTAATTAACCGCCAACTTAACTTTACCATCACGATGTGGAGTTTGTACTAATTACCATACAAAATATTCATGTGAAGCAAATTTTTATTTTTTATTTTGTGTTAATGGCTTTCTAATGCAGATTTTGGTGACAGTGGATAGTTTTGCAATAGGTTGTTAATGATCCCTCTTTAAAGAGGCAAAATCATATTCCAAGCCACGAGCTAAAATAACTTCAAAATACACTCATTAAAACAAATGACAAAAAAATTATATATACTGTATATGTATCTGTAATCCATTTCACAAACCCCCTGAAACTTTTACTTGTTGCCTAAAATGTTTATTTTGCTTCAAATAGTCCAAAGAAATGGTTTCCAAACTGCTTCATGCTTTTAAAATGTTCAGTTACAAATGTTTTATGCTGATATGGGCATCAAGGACTGACGAAAAACTGTCTCCTTAGCGATCCAATCTGAACAGTTTATTTAGAAAGCGAGTTCCTAGTCTTCCAGGCCAGACCTTTATCACTTTGAGTAATGACACTTTAAAATCCATTTCCTTTTTCTCGTGGCATTCAGGTGCTTTGTGGTCATACGCTAGTTTTGTTTTCAGAAAGCGATGCGGCAACTTTTATTAACCTCACATGGTTGTCAGCAGATGGGATAGAGTTTGAAAAGTCATGATTTCCAAAACACTTTCGTGCTTCACAGTCTCCATTTTAAATTGTAAAAGTTTACGTCCAAGCCGCCTCTACACTCTGACTTTGGTTCTAACTAAAACTTTGCCAAAGCATCACCATGGATGGAACTCTGCCAAACTATTAAAAACCATTCATTACCTTTTACTCCATCTATCTCCATCTTCTACCATTTATCCATAATTGGGTCACAAAGGCAACAGGTCCAAGAGATAAACCCAGACAACCCTTTCCCCAATAACACAATCCAGCTCCTCCATGGGGATGAGGCGTTCCTAAGAGATATGCGATGCCTCCAGGTAATTATAGACCTGCTTTGGGGTCTCTTCCCAGTGGGATTCCTCGTAAAACCCACTAAGAGACAAAGATATTGGATGCCCGAACCACCTCAGCTGACTCCTTTTGATGCAAAGGAGCAGGGGCTCTTTGTCGAACTCAACCCGGATCATGAAGCTCATCCTATAAAGCTGAGCCTGGCCACCCTATGAAGGAAGCATAACCTGGCCTCTTGTATCTAGGGTTTCATTCTTTGTGACATTATTCAGGCCTCATGATCGTAGGTGAGGGCCAGAATGTAGACAGACCAGTAATTGAGAACATTGCCTTTCAACTCAACTCTTTCTTCAGCACAACTGATTGAAGCAACGCCCTCAGTGCACAAGACACCCATGTACTTGTCTCCTCCACCAAAGGAGACATTTGTTCCTGACCGAGAGACTGCATCCCAACCATCCATCCATTATGGTAAATGGTAAATGGTAAATGGAACTTATTTATATAGCGCTTTCCAGCCCCCCATGAGGGGCCCCAAAGCACTTTACAATACCAACCATCCACCCATTCATACACACATTCATACACCGGTAGCGGTGGTCTGCCATGCAAGGCGCTGCCAGTCCTACCGGGAGCAACTTGGGGTTAAGTGTTTTGCCCAGGGACACAACGACATATGGTGTGGGGAACCGGGATTCGAACCTCCAACCTTCTGATCGGAGGACGACTGCCATTACCACTACGCCACGGCCGCCCCACACTTTACCCACTTCTTCTTCTTTTGGGTTGCGGAGTCACTGGTGCCCATATCCAGCAGATACTATGCAAGGGGCGGGGTGCACCCTGGACAAGTCGCCAGTCCATCACCGGGACACAGAGACAAACGAGATAAACAACCATTCCTTCTCTCACTCACCCCTAGGGACAATTAGAGTTACAAAACAGCCTATCTATCTATCTATCTATCTATCTATCTATCTATCTATCTATCTATCTATCTATCTATCTATCTATCTATCTATCTATCTATCTATCTATCTATCTATCTATCTATCTATCTATCTATCTATCTATCTATCTATCTATCTATCTATCTATCTATCTATCTATCTATCTATCTATCTATCTATCTATCTATCTATCTATCTATCTATCTATCTATCTATCTATCTATCTATCTATCTATCTATCTATCTATCTATCTTCGTTTAACGTCCGTTTTCCCGATTCCGGGGTGGGACGCTACATCTTTGTCGCAAGTTTTTGATGCCAGATTAGACGGTTAGTTGCGTCCAGTTCATTGAGGTTCAACACTTTCAGACTTGTTGAATCGTTTGCGCCCAGGTCTTTTTCGGACGGCCTTTTGGACGGGTGCCAGGTACTTCAAGGTTTGCAATATCAAGTATAGCACTGTTTTCACTTTGTTTAACATGACCGAACCACCGCAAACGGTGTCGCCGGCATGTGTCCTTAATCGCACATAAGCCAGCTCGACACAGGATTTCGGTCGATTGGATGTGATCTTTAAGACTAATGCGTTGCATCCATCTGAGCATTTTTATGTCGGTTCGGTGAAGTTGCTGTTCGAGTTTTGTTGTCATTGGCCATGTTTCATGTTTCTGCGCCATACAACAGCACGGGACGTATCACTGAGTCATAGAGTCTTGAACGTAGGAGTAGTGGGATGTCGCGCCGCATCAGTATAGAAGCAAGTAGATGCCATTTATTCCACGCCACAGTTACAAAACAGCCTAACATGCATTATTTATTTATTTTTGGTCTGTGGGAGGAAACCTGGAGTACATGGAGAAAACCAACGCATGCACGAAAAGAGCATGCAAATTCCACCCAGAGAGGCCCCCGGCTGGTATTTGAACTGGCAACCAGCCCATTGAGAGGCGCAACCCACCCATTACATATTACATGAAGCTTATTCAAAACGTTGATATATAATTTACAACTTTTACTAGTAATATCCATTTCAGCACAATCTAATTTTTATGATGAAAAGATTGGAATAAAGATAGAAATTTTGCAGGAAGAAAAAAAAACCTAAAAACTGCTCCATTGTTGTTCTGGTTTCGAGGGGGTATAAAGTAATAGTGGACATGTGCAAAACTGCTTTATCGCAGTGTTTGAAAGAACTTCATCTTTTGAGTCTACACAGATACACCATAGTTGTGCTAATTAAAAAAAATTATGAAATTCCCCAGTCGATTTCCCTCCTCAATTTGTGAAGACATAAAGAATAAATGCAGCAGGTCTTGAACAAATCTAGAGTAGCGTGGATGAAACCATAAGGACATTTAAAGGCTAAATAGTATCTCATTTTATTTCCTTTTACTATTCTGAAGAAAATAAATAAAGCAAAGTTAACACCTTCAAGCTTTTCGGTCTTCTGTAAATCTTTGCTATAATACTCAAACGGAGGCAAACTCAAAAGAAAGCCAAAGTCAGTCAAAGTCAAAGTAAAGCTGCTTGAATATGCATACTGCTAAATGTAGCGACCACGCTTTACATTGGAGTTTATTGAATAGGCTAAATGAAATGCACCATACAGTGAGCCTGAAGTAGGAGCTCATCAATTGCTGCAGCGCTCATTCATCCAAAATCTTGCTCAGTGATGCAAATACTCCATCATTTGAACTCATTTATCCTAGCCTCGGGATTTGCAATAGAGATAAATGTGATTGCTCCCACCCCTTCACCCCCCACAAGAGAAGGCAAGACAAGAAAAAAAATAAGATTTGGATCTAGTGAAACGCATTCTTTTTTTTTTTACTCACATCGACTTGTTGCTCTTCACAATACTGTACAAGAGCGGTGACATTTCATTTTACAGCCTTCCAGGCACTTTCAGCCCTCTGAGCTTTTGCTCGTTCGTCGTTTATTCCGTGAAACCCTACTTTTTCAAAAAAAGATAAGAAGTTGCAGTCTTGAGTTCAAATAGCTGAAATAAACTGGTGAAATGTGAACTTCAGTTTGATAAATGAATTGCTACCCATTATTAGCACCACTATGTTTATAATAATAATAATAATAATCATCATTTTATTTAAAAGCGCCTTTCAGGACACCCAAGGACACTTAACAAACCAAAACAGTGTAATACAGATCAAACAATATCAGCGACAAATTGAAATATAAAATACATAAAGATTATAAAATGCAAAATAATGGAAATACATTTAGTAAAGTTAATGATAAGCTACTCTAAAGAGATGTGTTTTCACAATATTTGTATTGCACAATGTATTTGCACAATATTTTACTACATAGGCTTGAATATGATATTGGGATTACAGGAACGGCTCTAAAATGGGTTAAATCATACTCATTCTATAGATTCCAGTTTGTAAATGTAAATAATGAATTTTCTTCGTACACCAAAGTTAGTCAAGGAGATCCTCAGGGCTCAGTGTTTGGACCAGTACTATTTACGTTATAAATGCTTCCATTAGGTAAAGTTATTTAACAGCATTAGACGAATTTTCATTGTCACTGTATGCTGATGATGCTCAGTTATATTTGTCCGCGAAACCCGATGAATCCACGCTGTTTAACTGAGACAGGTTGGTCATTTCCATTGTTGCCTTTGTGCTCTCTATGGATGGGAGACTGCAGCAAAGTGGAGATTCAACAAGTCTGCTGGCTTCCATCCTTAGATAGATCATTTTTACTAATTGGCTTTTCTATGTATGTGAATTCATTTAACCTTTATAGTTTAGTCACATTGAGTCACGAGGACTCATTTACAAGAGAGACCCGTTTAATGTTTTTGAATGTTTCTGTTTAGTGCCCTGAGATTACAGGTATACAGTCCTCGGGTTACAACGGTCTCGAGTTACAACGTTGCAAAAGCCGAGTTCCGGTTTTTACTTCCGGTTTGACGGCAGAAACAGCGGCAGCTTGACGGGAGCAGTGGAAAAATACAGGGAGACCTTATTGTAAACGCTCTGGACCAGGTTCACGAGGCAGACCGGACCGGACTGAGGCAGAACCAGCGAAGCAGTGGAAAAGTAAACACTCTGCACCAAGGTTGATGGAGGTTTTACGTTGGAATGCGGCAGATAGACCAAGTTTTACGTCGTAAACAAATAGGATGGACGGAGGAAAACTGCTTCCACCAGCTTTCCAGTAGGAAATTAATTATTTTTTTCCCTTCAATATGGCTCCAAATGTATGTGTTTTTTGATAATTATGTAGGGTACTGTGTTAGGATAGGCTAAGTGCTTAGTAATACAGTACTGTACATGTATATGGTGCAGTATGTACGTATGTTCCGACTTGCGCCGAAATTCGGTTTATGACGCCGCGTAGGAACGGAACTCCGTCGTAAGTCGGGGACTACCTGTACTTCTGTCGTGATTTGGCACTATATAAATAAATTGAATTGAACTATGATGGACAAGCTGATTTTTTTAAGTACGTACACTGGCCATCTAAGACCTATAAAAAGTGAAGAGTATTTATCTTTACAGGCTGTTATTATTTATAATTATTTTCCTGTTCAATTTTCATTGTTTTCACAGCCTTAACTTAACAATACAGAATATAACAGATGTGTAAGCCTGAGCCTACAGATACATGTATTATGATGTCATCAGTATGTGCTATTTCATGCACTGGGCTCTTTTGTTGCAACTCTATGTGTCCTGTAGGACACAATGCGAGATTTTATTCTTTTTTTTTTGTAACCTCCTCTCCCCTCGTGTTTCTTCTTTCTTATTTGTAAAAAGAGTCCGGCGGCCTCAGTCACCTCCGTCTCCCCCATGTCTGGTGTCATGTTCTCTTAGACAGCTGTAACTGAAATGTAATTTTATTGTGTTCTGGTGCAACGACAATAAAGCTGATTCTGATTCCGATTGTTCTCAAGACATGAAGATCTCCATGTTCACCTTCTACCGCTTATCCATACCATTTTATTTATAGAGCACCTAAAACAGTGACAAGGCCAAGCAAAGTGCTGTACAAACAAACAAACAACAGGCAGGCAACACATAGGCAACGTTAGCCTGGCCCTCGCCTTCCTGCACAGCTCCGCTCAATTCTCATTTCCCTTCACTTCACAGTCTGGGACTTCCCCCATCCACAAGGATTTCTCCGGTAGATTTTTGTTCGGACCAATCAGAGAACAGAAGGCGGAGTTTTGAACGACGTCGACTGACGTCGTCATTCAAAATGGCTGCCGCCACGAAGGAATTTTCAATAAAACAAGGTAAAAAACTATTATTTCTCTGCTGATAAAAAATATATTTCTTAGCTGACGTTATATCAGAAGTGTTCCTGAGCAATCAGAGAGCAGAAGGCGGAGTTTTGAACGATGTCGACTGACGTCGTCATTCAAAATGGCTGCCGCCACGAAGGAATTTTCATCAAAACAAGGTAAAAAACTATTATTTCTCTGCTGATAAAAAATATATTTCTTAGCTGACGTTATATCAGAAGTGTTCCTGAGCAATCAGAGAGCAGAAGGCGGAGTTTTGAACGACGTCGACTGACGTCGTCATTCAAAATGGCTGCCGCCACGAAGGAATTTTCATCAAAACAAGGTAAAAAACTATTATTTCTCTGCTGATAAAAAATATATTTCTTAGCTGACGTTATATCAGAAGTGTTCCTGAGCAATCAGAGAGCAGAAGGCGGAGTTTTGAACGACGTCGACTGACGTCGTCATTCAAAATGGCTGCCGCCACGAAGGAATTTTCATCAAAACAAGGTAAAAAACTATTATTTCTCTGCTGATAAAAAATATATTTCTTAGCTGACGTTATATCAGAAGTGTTCCTGAGCTTAACAGTTCCTAAATCAATTCACGAAATGGTCAAATCTGCTGGATTTAAATAGTTTCGGTTTGACATTTTCCAAACAGCCTCGGGTGCGCTACGAAAATAAATGATAAAAAATCGAATTTTATCTCAAATGTTTTATCTAGGCCAACAGTCAGTAAATTAGAGCCATATAATTACACACTGGTGGCAGAAAAAATATCCACCGAGTGGTTTCTGAGCAATTTATCTGATAGCCTGGACCTCGCCAGGCTAAACTAACAAAACTCCGCCTTCTGTTCTCTGATTGGTCCATTCAAAAATCTCCAGGAGAAATCGTTTTCAATGGGAGGAATGCCAGACCTTAGTCTGAAGCGAAGGACAGGGTGTGGTTTTAACCAGGCTAAGGCAACGTACACAATGAAGTAAAAAAACAGAATACATGTCTAGACATAAAATCGTTGCAGATAATAAATATAATGACCAAACACTGACTGTGGTAGCTCGATGGTTTGTGGTTGTATCAGGAAGGGCATTTGGTGTAAAAACAAATGCAAATTCTTTGTATGTTAGTTCGCTGTGGCGACCCCTCAGGAAGGGAACAGCCATAAGAAAAAAGAAAAGAAAAGAATTTGCACATCATTCAAACCAAACCGAACTGGAAAAAAGTGTGAAAACAATGTATCAAACAAATCTGGAGTAAGCAATGTTTAATGACTAAATCTATTGTCATCTTTAATACTTTTTAATACTTTTAATAACTAATGGCAACACCTGTTTTACTTGCAGTGTGTACTCTCCCAAAGCTTCTTAATAGAAGTAAAGCTTGAATGTTTCGTTCACTTACAAGTCCCTTGTGGATGGGCTATTTGCTAAATTACTGAATTTGAATGAACAAAAATGGAAAATACTTTGATTTATATAGACAGCTGTGTCAATAAATAAGTAAATAAATATATAAAAACTATGTTTTGCATGCAGTGGACAAGTACAAAAACCAATATTAAAAGCCCTCGGGCAGAACTTCCTTTAAAAAAAAAAAGTGTTGTAAATCAATATATGCGCTCAGGAAACCACTGCCAGCAAACAGTTTCCCCTCTTACATCCAAAAAATACAAGTATAGAATACGCCATGCATCCATCTATTTATTTTTTACCACTGGTTCTTGGTCAGACTGTAGAAGCATGCAATCCAAGAGGGAAAACCAGACTTAGTTGATCATTTTCTTGCAAAACAGCAGCAAACTTTCTTTGAGCTCCTGTCTTATAACAGAGCTCCACACTGTCTTTGAGGAAGAGCCTGGCCACCTTATGAATAAAGATGCTTGTATCTGGGGTTTTGCTGTCCCTATCACGATCCAGTGTGGACTGACTCCAAAGTGCAGACAGACGCAGGGAACTCGAAGGATAAAATAGGAATACTACTAACAAGAAGGCTGACATGGCAGCAAATCTTACATACATGAACTAGGAGACACAGAGGGAGACAGAGCATGACACCTTGACAGGACAATCCACGGACAGGGGAACACTAAAGAGATGCAGAACTTATAGGGACACCGATGGGGGTATGATCACAAACAACTGGGGAAGGACAACGAGGAACAGGTGTCAGAGGCCTGATTACTGTACATGGAGGAAGAACACTGACGACGCCAGGAAACACAGGTACATGAACACAAATAAGATTATTTTAGTTTCAGTTCAATCTATGTTCAAGATTTGGAACCTAGATTGATCAGTACCATACTTTTTGCTGTATAAATCATGTTTTTTGCATAATTTGCATGCCGAAACGACGTATTTATGGATTCTTCTCATATTTATACACCAATTTTTGGCTGAGATATGACCGTTTTCATTCATTCTGAATGAAAATGTTGAACACTACCATTTTTCAGCCACTAGATGGCAGTTGAGCAGTATAGCATGCCATTAAATCATGCAATAGGTAAAAGTGGCTATTAATGACACAATCTGCTTGCCATAGTGCCACCTTCGTCCAGCTTGCTTCATTTTGCGGCATCGCCCCGGTGAAATGCAGCTAATTTGACTATTGAAACGCATTTATTAAGTAAAAGTTCAATTGAGACACACCTTTGCTACAAAGTCGAGCAAACAAATAATTGTTTTCGGTGTTTATCTTGTTAAATTTCAAAGAATTGCGCAGCGTTCCTCCTTCCTTTTTTCCCTCCTTGTCTGCGTGCAGCATTTGAAAATGCAGCTGATTTGACCATCAAAGTGAATTTCTTAAGGAAAAGTTAGACTGAGACACACCTTTACTATAATGTCGAGCAAACAAATAATTGTTTTTAAGGGTTAATCTCGTTAAATTGCCATAGTGATACATATACAGTGTGCTCTGAACGGTCTTATTTAGGGATGCCCAATGTGCCTTACTGCATATGCCACTTTTTGCCTCTATAACAACATCAACTACTACCTCATACATATACTGTGTACATTAACTCATACGCTGCTTTGCCACTTTGCAAATGTCAATGCTAGAAACCTTTAGTTTATTTTAGTTATACTTTTTATACTCTTTTTTTATACTAGTATGCAAAAACTCAGGACAGTATTATGTTCATTAAATGTTTAATGTTTTAGTTTTAGAGTTGGTGTAAATTTTCATACTCTTATACCACTATGCAAAAAACTCAGGACAGTGTTAGTTTTACTATTTTATGCTTATGTCTATTATTATATGTTTCAGTGTTTCAATGTTTAGATGTTTACTGTTGCACCGAGGGACTGAGAGAAACGCAATTTCGGTCCTGTGTATGTCCTGTACAGTACATATTGCAGATCTGACAATAAAGTTGACTTTGACTTTGACTTTGACTTTGACTAAATTCTCGTTAAAGTCCTCCCGTGCACGCTCCCTCAGCCGCCATTTGGTAGCCAATCGATTTTTGGCACAACACTGGCCCACATTTCCATTGTTCCATATTTCCGGGTTGTCAGTGGTAACAACACATCAGTGGTGACGAATAATAGATGTGACGTATACTGCAAAGAAACGTATTAATGGATTTTTCCACTTTATTAGACATATTTGGACTGATGCGACTTATAGGGCGGTGCAACATGTACAGTGGAAAATACGGTAAATAAAAAACTCAGCTCCTTATTGGTCACAAACCAGAGCGATGTCCTCAATGCTGTAGACGAAGTCCCAGCTTATCAGTTTATTACTGTATTGACTTAATTCTTCCATTTGCCTCATTGGGCTCCAATATGTGTATTCATGCGAAAAAAGAGGTGTATAGAAATGCCAAACCTATTGTATATCTGAGTTTTTTAAGCTTCTATTTTATATTGTATAGACCTGAAGTCTGCATCCTGTCCCTCTGCTCTTTGTAGCTTTGACCAAAACAAATTTGAAAATTAATTTAAATGTTTTTCTGCCGAAAAGTACATTTTATACGTTTATGATAAGTTGCTAAGAAGTAAAGCAGAATGTGTCATTTTGAAAATGCATCAAAGACTGTGAGTCATTAAAATAAGGGGTTATTGTGGTATTCCAGTAGTTTTGCCATCAGCATGTCTTCCTGTGTCAGGCAGGCTCTCGTGAGCTACACATGAAACCAGTTTAGATGACGAGTTCCATCTGCAATCTGAAACTGCTGCTAAAATACACACTGGATGCACATTTGTGGATGCAAACTAGGGATGCACCGATCCACATTTCTCACTTCCGATCCGATACTTAAAACTGGGTATCGACCGATACCGATACTTTTCCGATCCGATACTGTTCAGGTATATGAATCTGTGTAATGAAATTTTTGTACTGAGACTATTCATTTTAACATTGTGTGAAATAACCCCAATGAAAACACTCTTGAGCCTTACAACAGGAAACTCACAAATTTTAACAAAACACAAGAGGCAGGTCTATACCACACACATGTTCTTCTCACTCATGGTGCATGTGGAAAACATCTATTTCCCCAGCTCCCCGGGCTCTTTCTATGGCTGCTCACTGCACCACCTGGTGGTGGTTGGGTTAAATGCAGAGATAAATTTCGTCTTGTATGGGAAACATACACAGATGACAAAAATGTGACATTTTTTATTTAAAAACTAAAAAACCGCTAAGCATAATGGGAAAGACAACACAGCCCACTCCCCTTAACCACTAAGAGAGTGGATTTTGTTGTCTTTCCCATAATGCTTAGCTGTATTTTAGTTTTCCAGCTGCACCTAAAGCTGGAAAACTTAAAAAACGCTAAGCATTATGGGAAAGACAACAAAATCCACTCTCTTAGTGGTTAAGGGGAGTGGGCTGTGTTGTCTTTCCCATCATGCTTAGCGTTTTTTAGTTTTTCCAGCTGCACCATGAGTGAGAAGGACATGTGTGTGGTATAGACCTGCCTCTTGTGTGCTGTTAAAATTTGGGTGTTTCATGTTGTGAGGGCCAAGAGTGTCCTCATTGGGTTTAACTCACACAATGATAAGACGGTAGTCACAGAATGTGATGGAACACAAGTGCTATTTGAAGCTGGATCGGAAATATCGGGAAATATCGGCAGGTTGGATCCGATATCCGATACTTCAATTATGCTGGTATCGGATACTGGGTCGGATCGGCCCCATCCCTAATGCAAACACAAAAATGGCCATAATTCAATCATTTTTACGTTTACTAAATTAAACCTTTGTGTGGTAGTAGGTGACAGCCATATTCCAACAACTATTTAGAGCACTAACTAATTAACTAATAACTGAGGAGTGTGGAGGGTGGGTGGTACTCATTTAAGGACTGCTGCTGCTTTCATGAAAAAGATGAGATGATACAACACCTGGTACGCAATATTTTGTCTATTTTTGATCAGCAGACAGTCACAAAAAAAATCATTCATGAAGTAAGGAGATAAAAATAATTATGTGGTTAAAAAATTTTTTTTTTAAGAATTCCAACAAAGGTAACTTTTTTTCCCTCTCATCGTGGTCATTCTGGGAGATCCTGATTAGACGATAAAAAAAGGGCAAAACAAAGAAAAGCAGATGGAGAGATTGCCAAGTTCCAAAGAAATAAGTTTAAAGAGCTTGCGCGGAGGTTAGGAAGGTCATATGAGGAGATAGGAAAGATAGGGAGTATATTACATTTCTTGCAAGGGGGGTTGTTGTGTTGCAGTGTTTGCATCTTCAGGGCACACTATCTGTGCTTACTGTGTAAAGCATAAAAAAACTGCAAAATATGACCTGTAGGTTTTTTCGTTGTCTCCAGGAAAACACTTCTGTCTGTGTCAGCACATCAAGTGAGTCTGCTGTGGGGCTTGTCAGACACCCGTCACAAACTCTGACTATGAATGGCACCGTGGCAATCGGGGAGTCGCTGTGGCGTGGGCAGGCACCAGTCAGCGTGGCTGAAATACACACAGACTCAAGCCCACACGACTTTTCAATTGTCTGAACTTCAGATTTGATTCGAGCTGGGCTTTGTGACGTGGGATTTGATTACTATGGAGAGCTGCCAGCAGTGTTGGTGGTGGAAAGTTGCAGCTCTGACACTGGATCTCACTCACCACACTCTTGGAAAAAACACACACCATCTGATTCTTTAATATACCATATCTTCATTGCAGTGAGTGGAGTTGCTTGGACAGTATGTCTAATCTCAGTATAATGACAAATGATTATAGATACAAGGACGAGGCACCTTGTGAGGGGCAATACCAAAGGCAGGAAATAACATCCATGGACACAGTATCAATGGTGATCAATGCAGACAACAAAATACCCATGGATGGAGGACAGGGTTACTGGTTGGCAATGCTGGAAGTGATGTATGCCAACAAAAGAGTTATCATGTTTTACAAGCATGGTGTGGTCAAGCTCTTGTACAAATACAGGTGGTCCCCGACTCACGACGTAATCGACTTACGACGTTCCGGACTTACGAACAGAGGTGTCAAGTAACGAAGTATAAATACTTCGTTACTTTACTTAAGTACAAATTTTAGTTATCTATACTTTAGTAAAGTAATTATTTTTCAGCCTACTTTATACTTCTACTTCTTACATTTTCACGCAATTACTGGTACTTTCTACTCCTTACTTTTTAAAAATAGCCTCGTTACTTTTCTTTCATTTTGCCGTTTTTTTTTTGTAGAATATAGATATTCACGCAGGACTTTCCAAAAATTGAACATAAATATCCGCATCAGCACTGAATCTGCAGCCGTCACTCACCAGTGTTGCCAGATTGGGCGGTTCACCGCGATTTTCCTTCTGACTTTTGCGGGTAAAGAGTGCTTTGGGTGGGTGGGACTCTATCTGGCAACACCGGTCACACCGGTGTTTACGCGTGTGTCTTTACATCCGGGGCAGCGTCGGCAGCGCCGGGACCCTCCATGTCAATGTAGAGGCGTCTGCGGCACCGGGACCCTCCATCAGTAGTTGGGGCGTCTTCTATAGCAACTTCATCCGGCGAAGCCATGCTGTCCGTGACGCTGACTTGCTAGGGGCTCTGCTAGCGCTAGCATTAGCGTCTCGCGAGACAACGTTACCTCTCAACGAGAGATATCGCGGGAGTTTAATATCGCGAGATCTCGTACAACGAGATCTCGTTACATGCCTAATATTGAGGTAAGCTGAAAGTTTTTTTTTTTTTATCAGTTGATTACTGACTTCTAGTGACCTAGTAACATACTAATGTTGTATAATGTTTTCTATGGTTAGGAGGTACTAGCCATGGAACTAGCTACATGCTCTGGGTTTGCTTGCTAACATTGTTTCTCTTTTTTATTCAGATTTAAAACATATTTTCTTTCTGTCAGAGTTTTCACTGAACTTAACAAAGTTTTACTTCATAGACTACGTTCACACTGCAGGCAAATGCTCAATAATACCCCTATACAGTATGGTTATTTTAATATATTTAAATTTGCATTTAAATGTGTCTATTTTCAATGGGCATATATGCAGTTAAGACAGGTAGCTTAGTGCACCCCTAGTTTTTCAACATTAACAATATAATATAATCTAGTCTAAAAAAATGATTTTTGTGGGGGAGGTGGGGTTGTATACAATAGTATGTGCGTCAGCTAAGCATTTGTCTTTGTTGTTGCTTTTTCTTACGCTACTTTTACTTTTATACTTTTAAGTAGTTTTGAAACCAGTACTTTTTTACTTTTACTTGAGTAAAAAGCTAGAGTTGATACTTCTACTTCTACAGAAGTAATTTTAAACCCCAGTATCTATACTTCTACTTGAGTAATGAATGTGAATACTTTTGACACCACTGCTTACGAACGGACTAACGAACAGTAAAGTTGTACAGAAAATACAGAAAATACAGCACTGGTATGTGTTTTTAGATGAAAGTGTGTTAGCTAACCGTTTGTAAACAAAGTTCTGTGCGTGTTTATGAACCAGTATGTACGTTTGTGTTGAAAAACGGGTGTTCGGCGCAGCGCTAGCATACATTTTCCAACTTACGACCAAAAATCCGAACTTACGAACGACACGCGTTTCGTGTTCCGACGTACGAATTTTCGACTTACGAGCGATTCGTAGGAACGGAACTTGCTCGTAAGTCGGGGACCACCTGTATCTTCCATGTTGGCTTTGTCACACGGGCCTTTTGGAGTTTGCTTTCAATTTGTTGAACAGCAGGTGGCACAGTAGAGCAGTTGGCAGAGCTGCCACCTCACAGTAGAGCTGTGTTTTCTAGCCCGGGCCCAGCCCGACCCGAAATTCGGACTGGGTCGGGACAAAATAATGTGCTTGATGGGCGGGGCGGGGCGGTCTCTGGTTTTTGATGCAATTTACCAAAACCTAAAATGGCTTAAATCATATTTAGCTGATAGACTCCAGTTTGTAAATATAAATAATGAATCTTCTTCATACACCAAATTCAGTCATGGAGTTCCTCAGGGCCCGGTGCTTGGACCAGTACTCTTTACTTTATAAAGGTAGTCCTCGACTTACGACGGAGTTCCGTTCCTGCGCGGCATCGTAAAGCGAATTTCGACGTAAGTCGGAACATACAGTATGTACATACTGAACCATATACATGTACGTACAGTACTGTATTACCAAGCACTTAGCCTATCCTAACACAGTACCCTACATAATTATCTAAAAACACATACATTTGGGAGCCATAATGAAGGAAAAAAAGAGTTAATTTCCTACTGGTAGGCTGGTGAAGCCGTTCCTCCGTCCCTCCTCCGTATTCTGTATTGCGTTTACGTCGTAAAACCTCCGTCCAGCTCGGCCCAGAGCGTTTACAGTAAGGTCTGTTAGCATGTTAGCTCGTTGCTCCTCCAAGATCTGCAGCTGCCTGTACTTTTCCACTGCTTTGCGCTGGTTCTGCAGTCAACCTCGGTCCATACGTAACGTTTCCGCCTCTGTATTCCTCCGCCCGTAAAACAGGAAATTGTAACTCGGCTTTTCAAAATAAATTTTTCAATATATATATATTTTTAATGGGAGATGCGTCGTAACCGCGAAATGTCGTAACTCGAGGACTACCTGTATATGCTTCCATTAGAAGTTATTAAACAGCATGGGATACATTTTCATTGTTATGCTGATGATACACAGTTATATATGAATCCGATCAGTTACGTGGACTACAAGCATGTCTTAAAGACATAAAAACCTGGATGACCCTTAATTTTCTCCTTTTGAACACAGACAAGACTGAGGTTTTGGTTTTTGGACCAAATAGCATTGGATAGCATTAATCTGGCCTCCAGTTCTAATGTTAAAAATATTGGTATTATTTTTTATCAGGATATGTCTTTTATCCCCCACATTGAAAAACGTTACTAGAACTACCTTCTTCCACCTGCGTAATATTGTTAAAATTATAAACATCTTGTTGAAAAATGATGCAGAAAAACTGGTTCAGGCATTTGTCAAGTCTAGACTGGACCATTGCAATGGGTTGTTATCTGGGTGTCCAAATACTTCTTTAAAAAGTCTTCAGTTGATCCAAAATGCTGCTGAGTCTTAACTGGAGTTAGAAGAGATCATATTTCTCCAGTATTCGTTTCTCTCCACTGGCTCCCTGTCAAATCCAGAATAGAATTCAAAAATCTTACTTCTAACTTACAAAGTTTTCAACAACCTATAGCTCCATTTAATATTACAGATTTTATTGTTCCAAATTTTCCTAACAGAACACTTCTCTCTCAGACTGCAGGTTTACTCATGGTTCCTAGAGTTTCCAAAAGCAGAATGGGAGGAAGATCTTTCAGTTGTCAGGCTCCTCTCTTGTGGAATCAACTTCCAGTTTCTGTCCATGAGGCTGACACATTGTCCAGTTTTAAGACTGGGATTAAGACTTTCCTTTTTGATAAATACTATAGTTAGGGTCGGCTTGGGTTTCCTGAGCTGCTGCTATAGGCTTAGACTGCTGGAGGACAAACTGATCACACTTTTTTCACTCTGCTACTGTCTTTACTTACTCTGCCTGACCTGTTTTGTAGTTGTAATTCTTTTTTCTATCATTAACTTGTGTTTTTTGTCTTTCAGGTACACCTGGACCTAAATCTGGACCTACCAGTCTGTGTTCGTTTGTCTCTCCTTCCTGTCCTCTCAAACCAGCCGATCAAAGCAGTTGACCGCTTGTCCTGAGCCTGGTTCTGCTGGAGGTTTCTTCCTGTTAAAAGGGAGTTTTTCCTTTCCACTGTTGCCACTGTGCTTGCTCAGGATGGGAGACTGCGACAAAGTGAAGATTCAACAAGTCTGCTGCTTCCTTACAGAGAGAACTTTACTAATTGGCTTTCTATGTACAGTATGTGAATGCTCCTGTAAAGTGCACTGAGACAACTTTGTTGTAATATGGTGCTATCTAAACCAACTGAATTGAATTGTACAAGTCATACAGCACAAAAACAACTAAACAAGAATGCACAATATAAAATTGCGTTAATCCACTTATTGAGGAGGAGGCAGGTCTGATTGATCGATTGAAAGAGGTATAAAAAAAGTCCTGTTAAGCTCAGATGGTCAACAGGATCATCAGCTGTGCACATCTGCTGACCGTCTGGTTGAAAAGAGGCACAAAAATGTACAGTTAGGCTACAGATGGATCATCGGCCGTGCGCGTCTCCGCACCCTACTGTCATCTGCGGTGAAGGAAGTTGCAGCATCTACAGAAGCTGAAGCGAGCAGCATGCCAGGAACAACTGGCATTTTGTTAATTAATTTAACAAAATGTTTTTTAGTAAAGTACCCCATCACTAAAGTATTTCATAGCTGCAGCCATACTATTATTACAGGGAGTCCCCGACTTACGAACGAGTTCCGGATCTGAGGACCGTTCATAGGTTGAAAATGACGTAAGTCGGAACCCATAGCACGTGCGTTTGTAAGTCCGGATTTTCGTTCGTAAGTCGGAAAATGTATGCTAGCGCTGCGCCAAACACCCGTTTTTCAACACAAACGTACATACTGGTTCATAAACATGCACAGAACTTTGTTTACAAATGGTTAGCTAACACACTATCATCTAAAAACACCTAAAAACACATACCAGTGCTTTATTAATGTACAACCAGTGCTGGGCAGCGCTAATCCAAAAATTAGTTCCGCTATTTCTAAAGCACTTATTGATTTATTTAAGAGAGAGAGATTTATTTATTAACATTGCACCAGTTAATTAATACAACGTGATTATGTAGCACAGTCGTCCAGAGAGGGAGAGTATGCAAGCTGCAGCATTTCCAAACACATGACATGTTCTTCTGCGCGGCCGCGCTCATCCGTCTCCGGATGAAGGTCAAACAGATATGGAAAAAGGAAAAACACAATAGGTATCATTTGTGATATTCAAAAAAAGAATCTATCAAAGATTGCCTTAAGACACTCTATGATAAAGTCCCAAAAACTCTATCAGCAATAAGCACAACCAGACAAGACATTGTTGCAGATTTGACGACATGCAAGGAGATCAAAAGAGTCTGTGAGCAGCACTTCAGATAACACAGTTCAGCAGTTGTTAACCTTGGCGCCTCCGAGCGCACTCCCAGAGACCTCTGGGGAGGGAGGGGGGGGGTCAGCAGTGTCTCTCAGCTTCACTCCAGGAGAATAGTTCCTAGCAAACGGCCTTCTTCTTTTCCAAGGTCGAGCAGAAACTAGATTAGATAGTTATTGTTTATCTTCAATCCAGGCCACAGTGTTCTTTTTGACTGCAGCCTTCCAGAGTCCAGGTGCTGTTCAGGTCCAAAATCGCCGAATCAAATGAGTTTCCGAAGCTACGAACCCCCATCCGTGCCCTGATTAATGCCGGGCGGCTGTAAACGAGTTCCAAAGCGCACCGCAGGTCCACGGTGGTCTACCGCTCCCATTGTGCGGTTCAGCTCGTACAACAGCTGGGTTGAGGAGCTCACAGCCCGGATCAGAGACTCTTGCTGATCAGGAAGTTTGGCCAGTGCGCCGATAGCTGCCGAAGTCTTCCTGATCTTCCAGTAACAGACAGCTCCGCTCACGCCAAAAAACAGAGCAGCTGCCACCAATATCCCAATAATCCACAAATCTTCCACGTCTTCGACAGACAGGACGGTCAAACACATGGGTTGCCACTGTCCCCAGGAGTCCATCATGTATCCGACAGCGTGCGTGTCAGAGGGGCAGGCCGCTTCTCCTGGCCCGGTCCGCTTCGTGGAAAAAATCTTATCTATAGATGAAACAGCCCAATTTATTAATTCCATCGCAAATTGGTTCGAGTGAGCGCTGAAGAGTCACGGACGAGACAAAAAGCAAGCAGGGAGGAGGAAAACTTAGGGAGGGTAGGAGCAAAAAGATATGCGACTTGCTTTGGCGAGAGCCGGAAGTGGAAGGTCCGCAATTTCAAAAGCACTTATGTATTAGCAATGCTAGCGGGCGCTAATGCTAACACGCTAACCGCCATTTTGAAGAGGGCAAATGCGAAATACTTTTTTAAATCCAGCAGATTTGACCATTTGAACCGGTTAAGCTCAGAAAAACCTTGTGCTATAAAGTCACTGACTTTATAGCACAAGGTTTTTCTGGTTTTTAATGGAAAGTCCTTATCTTCTGTGGCCGTCGCGGCCGCCATTTTGAAGAGGGCAAATGGCGAAATACTTTTTAAAATCCAGACGCGTCGCGTAGGCCGCTGAGAAACATCCATAAGTTCACCCTCCATGTTAAAAACTCTTCGTCTGACTCTTCGAAAACAAGCAATAAGGCTGCAGAGTAACACACTGGCTGCTAACTGAGAGCGCTCGCTCTAGCAAAGAGACTGAGGGGACGCTTTTTTGTCACGGACCACATCCGGCGCTGACAGGATATGGTCTGTTAGCAGTCGTCCGGGCCCGTAAATAAGTTTTTTTGTTTTTACTGATAGATAATTAGTTATTAACGGTACTGCATTTTAAATAAAAATAGCGCAAATCCGCTTATGAATTATAAAAGTTAGTCAAACCGTTGTAACGCTGATAAATTATTTAGGTACGCTATAAGCGGATTAGCGCATTAGCGCTCCCTGGCGGTCTGATGCCCACCTTTGTGTACAACTGTACTGTTCGTATGTCCGTTCGTAAGTCCGAGTTGACGTAAGTCGAGGGCGCTGTAAGTCGAGGACACCCTGTATTACCAAGCTTTACGCAAAGAGAGGAGGCACCAAAGATCAAACATCAGCGTTGGTTTAATACATTAGTTTGCTGTATTCACCACCACTTCTGTTCAATAGTAAAATTTGGCAAACCTACTCATTCACTTTACTCATTTTGAGTTTGCTTTTGACTCTTTTCAGGGGTCTCGTTCTGTATTTCTTCATCAAGACTTACCAAAGCTCATTTGCTAAAAAGGATTGAATTCGAGTTGTTAGTCCCACACACACACACACACACACACACACACACACACACACACATACACACACACAAAAAAAGCTGCAGCTGCAAAGCTGCTCCAATCAATATTTAAAATAGGTGGATTTTTAGCTGTTTGTGTCAAACTAACCCTGCAACAGTTTTCTAATCAGATTGTTTGCAGTCAACACTGGAATATTCCCCGGGCTCTGATTAGAGCTACGTTTGAGCAGGTATTTTCGTGATTATCTCGAGTCATTAACTGGGTTTAAAGGGTTTACCAAAGATACACGTTGTATGTAGTTTTTGAAGCATACGTTAGAATATCTTAACTGAAGGGCAGCCAGCATGTATAGGGACTTCTTGAGTGTGTGGAACCAAGTCCAGTCCACGATTACCGTCTTCTTGATGAGCGATGAACGTTAATTTAGACCGGCTTCATTCAGCTTGAGTCATGGATAGATACTGACAAGAGAATTGAAGGAAAAGGGAAAATACAGACAGACTCAAAGTGACTGAGCTCATTTTGTAGACAACGACAGATAACTCCTTTTAATTAACCTCGGCACATTTCCACAGTTGCTCGTGTTGGATGGTGATGATGATAACTCTGATCAGAGTCGATGACTTTCAGAAAAGAGACACTAATCCACCACAAAAGAGTCTGATATAATGAAAGCCACATAATCGTTTTACGACACTAAAGCCAGCAGCCGTGGTATATTTTCGTGACTGTCCATTTAGGAAACTGGCATTCAGGTGTAACTACTTCATTTTGCTCACCACAAAATACCCACAGTCGTTACTTTATTACTGTTTATTTACAATGACTACCACATTGATACATTGGCTACGATCAACATTAAATCGATACAGTATTGGGTTTTAGGTTGTTGGCCATGGAGAAAAAAATATAGATCTAGAACAAAACTGATGACAACCTTAACGGAAATGCTCCTTTTCAGACAGTACATAAAGGTAGAATTACAAGAGACCTTTAAGATTTTTTTAAGGTCTTGTTAGCACAAAACAAGAACACATATCAAAGAACTACTTACTTTGTACAATAAAAGCAGCATTTCTTGAAAGCAGGTATACAGTAGATGTAATTCCGCCACCCCAGTTATTTGAGGAAACTGTATTTTCTACTTTTTACATAAAAGTATAGTTTATTCAAAAGATTGGAGTGGACAAGGATTAATATAGAGTATATAGGCCAAGGCCACCATTGGTCAACCGTGTCTCTTCTAATGCACCTGGTGGTGGATTAAATCGTTCCCTACTCTCCCTAGGATTTGTCACTCTGTGCAAGAAAAATTAACAGTTTTTATACAGTAACTCCATCCTAAAGACAGCAAAAACATACTGTTCGAGGCTGATACCACAACAATGTTTCCATGCATGTGTTTTTATGTAGTCCTCGACTTACGATGGAGATCCTTTCCTACGCTGCGTCGTAACTCGAATTTCGACGTTAGTCGGAACATACGTAAATACTTCAACTTATACGTATAGTACTGTATTTTACCAAGCACTTAGCCTATCCTGACACAGTACCCTACATAATTATCAACAAAGACATACAGTACTGTACATTTGAGGGTCATAATGAAGGGAAAAAATAGTTAATTTCCTATTCTGGAATGATGGTGAAGCCATTTTCTCCGTTCCTCCCTCCCTCCTCCGAATTCCCCATTCGTTTACGACGTAAAATCGCCGTCCATAAAACAGCTACTTTTCCACAGCTGCTGCCTGTTCAGGTTGCTCCAACAAGTTTTGTTTTGTTTTTTGAATGTCCAGAGGACCGGACTTAGCTTTTTTAGAGAGTACAGGGCAGTATTTCTCCGCCGCTACGTTTAGAACGTAAAACCGGAAACTGCGTAACTCGGCTTTTCAAAATA
>JBBPBX010024883.1:20445-39325 GCA_038048925.1 Garcialebias charrua | reverse complement strand
TGCTGGTGATGTACTGACAAATGATAATAGCAAAACTGTTAATCAAATCAAGTGTCCATAAACCAGGTTAGTTGTTTTATCTTTAAGAAATGCTCAGCATCCTGATTTACTGCACAAAGTGTCTAAAGTACAAAGGACAAGACTTTGTTAGAGCAACACCTGACAAGCTATTTTAAACAAAGCAGGCTGTTCAGTAACATTAATCATCGCTCCAACTTCAGATACCACAGACTCATTAATCTCCTCAATAAGCTCACAACACTTACAGACTTCAATGAGTCTCAAAGGTTATCAATATTAGCCTCACTCCGTACATCTTCAAATATCTTTAAATTTACACAGTTGTGTGCTTTATATTTGTGTAATTTAACCAATGCAAATGTAGATTTAAACAATGTTACACTCTGTCCTCCATGCAAAACAAACAGTACATTTCAGGATACAGTAATTAATAAAATCAGGGGAGTTGCATTATGGCTCTCTTACACCCTTACATCCTAACAGGAGCCTGGGCTTCACAACAAATATACTAAATGTAAGTTCAACATAAAAAAAAATTAAATCCTACTTTTCAGAATATAAATATAACTGATGGTAAACCATTCACAAACAATTATAAATCTAAGCATCAGTTTATGTTCAAACAACCTTACACATGTGAATGAATAATCAGTCAGATTTTGCACTGGCAGGTTTCAGGTCATGTTTATCCCCAAGCAGACTGAGGCAGATGGAATAAGGCGCAGTGCTTCCTGGTGACACGTCAGAAGGAGCCTTAAGGTTTTTGGAAGATGGTTTAAATATTACAGTAGGTACATAATCTAAAGGCCAATTAGATATTATTTATTTAAAATGAACTGCTGAAAAGTGCAACATGAATAAAAAATGTGAAGTTGTACTGCTTTATAAAGTGCCGTTTGTTGAGTGGTACTGGAAAAAAGGCCGAACATAGCTGTGGAATATCTTACAGACCTTAGTCTTCCACGTGGGCCATGTCCATGGGGGTAGCCATGGCTGTGAGATCGTCTGGGGACTGGCTTGTCCTCTTCGTGAAGGTGATGAAGTGAAGGTGAGCGGGAATGGGAAGATCTGGAGCTGCCAGTGCTCTGGAGACTGCTGTCAGGGATCTCTCCATGACGACTCTGATAGAAAGAATGCAGAACAATAAGAAAAATGTCTTGACGCATGCTCAAAAATCCAGGCAAATAAATCTAACAAGGTTGAGTCAGGTCTTCTGGACAGATTCTTCTTTGTCGAAACGTTTCACTTTTTATCCAAAAGACTTTAGTCTGAGGAGCTGCATCAAACTCAGTCTTATGAGCCTTCTCATAAAGAAAGAAGAAAAAGAAGAAGAATCTGTCTGAAGGATCTGACTCAAACTTGTTAGAATGCAGAATAAAGTTGGTCATTAATATTATTACAATTATTCTAAACACATTGACATTTAACTCATACTAACATTTTTACGTCTTTTCAAAGTTCCTTACTTCTCCGAGGCTGCTGTGCTGTTGCCCAAACGCTGGGAGACTGCGCAGCGACGCAACAGGGGAGTGACCCTGGCGGCCGCGGACTTCTCGTTGAGGCTGAGGATGGACGTGATCGTGGTCGCCGTTCAGGTTGTTGTCACTCGCAGAGCGGAGCAAAGAGCGCGGTGAGGGCAGGGGACCAATCGTCATTCGCCGACGGCTGGTGTATGAAGGCGTCTCCCTGAAAGGCACTGAGAAGATAAAGAGACACCAGCTGAAAAAGCAGATGTTATGGTAAAATGCAGAACTGACTAAACGTTATGATGGAAAAAAGTTTTTAATCTCTTGTTAACTGAAGTCTTTTTAAAACATCGCCTGGTAGCTAGCAAACTGCCAAAAACGAAACAAACAAACAAAAAACTTTAAGCCAACATCGATATTAAAAACTGCATCTAAAAGTAAAGGTAAATTTAAATATCTGGGATTTTGCTCATTTTCATTTTTGTACAAGCTATACTATGATAATGCAGATTATTATAATTATTATTAATTTATTCATTGCATACTCATATTTAGCTAAATATGTTTGATGGTTGAAAAATTACTAAAAGTAAAACAAAAAAACAAAAGAGAAAAACAAACCAGTTCAGTTTTGATTTTAGCAATGACTTAAATAATTATTTTAGGTTCAGTCCGATTTTATTAATAAATTGACAGCTGTCTGAGTAAACTGCCCATTTTACATGTGATTCATGGTTTACATGAGCTGACTGTTAAATTCCTTGAACTATTTGAATAACCATCTTTAGGATGAGTACTACAGCTGATCCACACCAGATGGCAGAGTTTTCCTTCATGTTTTTTACACAAAATCATCTTAACTACCGTACAGTAAATGACTATTACCTTAAATCCCTCACTCCACACATAATCATTCTTGGTTATTAATTTTCTGTTGTCTATTTAATCTGTAGTCAGCTTTTTGTATTCTATGTAACTTTTCAGGTTCAGCTTAAAATGGATCAGAATAATGTTAAAAGTTGTGTAAACAGAGGTCTGCCTTGTTTGCTGTTAACTCACCAACATCTGATGCTTTGTGCACCTTGATGATTTCTGCTAGATCAAAGTTACCAGCTATAATAGCCACCTAATTGAGGAAAAAGAGATTAGTAAATGGAAGTTAAAAACAAAATATTTAAGACAACAGACATAAAAAAATTATTTCATAATTTCTCACAATTCCTGCCTTTATAAACCTTCTGCAGGTGCACCTCTTTATTTTAGCTCATGTCAAAAGCGATGTTTGTCTAGTAATGCTTTCAACACAAATTTAATTTAATTTGTACATAATCTTGTATAAGATTCAACTGTTATTGAACACAACATACCTGAAAAGCAGTTTGACTATTGTAGTTCTTTATCTCTTTATTTGCTCCTCGAAAAAGAAGAACTCGGGCACAGCTATCCTGAACGACAGAGAGATTTATGTTTATTAGATATTGCCACAATTTTTGACTGAAAATAAAACATGTTTAAGCTTTATACCATCTCTCTGTGTGCTTAAAAGTTAGAGTAATAGCAAAATCACAGTGAAGTTAAAAGACTGTATACAGCACATTTTATAAAAAACAAAAGCATGCCTAAATGTTAAAATTGGAAGGTAAATAAATTAACAATCTACACTATAATAGAAGAAGTTCAGGAACCTACAAAATTATTTGAAATATAAAGATGTCATTTGATCAGAGTTTTAAAAAGTCAAAGAAAACGTAAATTATTATGAAAATGGGGTTTTTCAGGGAGTCAGCTATTGCCTAGAGCAACACTGCAAGCACCGATTTTTATTTCTTTTAAAATAATCAAATTTATAAAACTGTTAAAAAAGGCTGACAGTGATGATGGAAACTCAGAAAGAATCTTTCTTGTGAAATTCTGGTTGCTTAACACAATATTCTGAATGTAAGGAACCAAGAATATAGTTTTACTATAAATAATATGGTTACTTCTGCTAGACACTTTGCTGATTTGTTACTAAATGTTGATTGAAAAGTAAAACAAAACAGCAACAGAGAAGCATTATCTTCTTCTTCTTCTTTTGGCTTTTCCCTTTTCAAGGGTCGCCACAGTGAGTCAGCCTCCTCCACCTCACTCTGTCCTCTGCATCCTCTGTCCTCACTCCAACTACCTCCATGTCCTCTCTAACTGCATCCATATATCTCCTCTTTGTCTTTTTCCTGGCAGCTGCATTTTTAACATCCTTCTACCAATATACCCACTGTCCCTCCTCTGGACATGTCCAAACCATCTCAGTCTGGCCTCCCTCTCATTCACACACATGTACTCTGTCTTACTACGGCTGACTTTCATTCCTCTTCTTTCAAGTGAATACCTCCACCTCTCCAAGTTCTCTTCCACCTGTTCCCTGTTCTCACCACAGATCACAATGTCATCTGCAAACATCATAGTCCATGGGGATTCCTGCCTGACCTCATCTGTTAGTCGGTCCATCACCAGAGCAAACAAGAAGGGGCTCAGAGCCGATCCTTGATGCAATCCCACCTCCACCTTGAAGCTATCTGTCACTCCTACAGCACATCTCACCACTGTCCTGCTGTCTTCATACATGTCCTGTACCAGTCTAACATACTTTTCTGCCACTCCAGATTTCCTCATGCAATACCACACCTCCTCTCTTGGCACCCTGTCATATGCTTTTTCTAAATCCACAAACACACAATGGAGTTCTTTCTGACCCTCTCTGTACTTCTCTATCAACATCCTCAAAGCAAAGATGGCATCTGTGGTGCTCTTTCTTGGCATGAAACCATACTGTTGCTCACAGATAGTCACCTCTTGTCTAAGCCTTCCTTCCACAACTCTCTCCCAGATCTTCATTGTGTGGCTCATCAACTTAATTCCCCTGTAGTTGCTACAACTCTGAACAGCACCCTTGTTCTTAAAAATGGGCACCAGCACCGCACACTTCTTCTCCATTCTTCAGACATTTTCTCACCCTCAAATATTCCATTAAATATTTGAGTATTGAGCAGAGAAGCATTATACAACTGTGAATTCACACAGATATAATTCCTGTAAAAGTTTACGGAAAAAAAAAGTGGTAATAACACATTTTGTGTTTAACATCAATCTGCAAACGTACCCATGAAGGACACATAAAATGCATAATGTTTAACAGTTATGATCTGTTATTACAGACGCCATCACAATGTATTAAAAACATTTTCTGAAGCTTTGCATTAACTTAACCAAAAGCTGCAGTTATCCAAACTCAGCATGCCTAAAACGTAAAATAGTTTAAGACGATTTTATACTTTCTGAAAATGTTTCACAGGTCTACATTTACAAAAGTGAAGCCAGAGCTAAACACACTGTTGGGTTATTTAGTTGAATTTATACTGGCAAAAAAAAAAGAAAAAAAAAGCTCAATCTATTAGGAAATCTTTGCATTTGGTGCAATAATTTCAATTATTCTGACAGTCCTACTATTGTAAGTTCACCACGAACTGTTTAAATAAAATAAAGAGCATTAGCCGTGGGGCGGCCGTGGCGTAATGGTAATGGCAGTCATCCCCCGATCGGAAGGTTGGCGGTTCGAATCCTGGTTCCCCACACCATGTGTCGTTGTGTCCTTGGGCAAGACACTTAACCCCGAGTTGCTCCCGGTAGGACTGGAAAGCACCTTGCATGGTAGTCTGCCGCTACCGGTGTATGAATGTGTGTAGCACTTTGAGATTTTCACTAATGAAAAGTGCGTTATAAATTGAATTCATTATTATTATTATTATTATTATTAGCCACCACTCATGATACTTGCTTACACAATGAAAATCAAAAGTTCATCGGAATATGGTGTGATGCTCTTTTGCAATAGTGCTTTTATTATTACAGATTTGTAAGCATTTATATCTCTTTCATCAATGTTGGAGGTTTCACTCTTAAGTCATCATCTAGTTTTCCTTTAATTGGGCTATGAAAGCTACTACAGTAGTCCCTCGCTACTTAATGGTTGGTTTTTCATGGACTCGCTCCATCGTGGTTTTTCAAAGTAAGACTGGACATGATACGCAGTGGCTGATTGATGGATGGGCCACATGATCCGCATGGATTTTTTAAATTTAAAACAAATCATTTTAAATGATTTAGCACTTGTGTACAGCCCACAGCTGATGAAGAAGCTTCCTCCTGCAACTGATCAGCTGATATCTGTGCAAAGCGGAGAAGTGGGCGTAGCCAAGAGTGCAGCCGGAGGCAGAGAGCTGTAATCATGACATTCTGTGCTCTTTTAGAGTGTTTAGAGTTTAGAAACATTGTTTTGAATATTGCAAGATTCAGTTTTTTACTTATCGTGGGGCTTCATGGTACAAATCCCCTGTGATAAATGAGAGACTACTTTACTTAGAAGGATGCTTGACCTATGTCCTCTGTACCTAATCCTACGTCTGAAGAGGAGCAGTGTTGGCACAATAAAAGTGAACTTGAGCATAAATGTTGACACCATGTCATCTAAAACAATCTGGAGTGAAAACATATTCTGAATGGCTCTATAAGTGAATGCAAAGATTTGACTAATAGTCTACCATATTGCAAGATAAGCTTGAAAATGTTCAAATGGCGTGTCAAAGATAACATCAAACATACTGGTAATAGAAAATGCATGTAACGTGGTATAATAAATAGAAAAACACTGAGTCTGAAATGTTTAAAATAAATCAACAAAAATGTGTACAACTTGAATTTTTCTCACATCAGTAATTTCTAAAAGATACTTGTGGGTAAATGAGTTGAGCCTCCTTGTGGCAAATAACAACTCTGTTGTAGATTGACAGACAGAACTGTGAGTTAATACACTGGCTGATGAGGGTCGATAAGTAATTTGACACTGAACAAAGTGCTGGGTCTGGCCTTTTTCTACAGTTACTCAACAGACTCTTGTCATTACTCAGTAACATGATTAGGAGCATGAATATGTATGCACTGATTAATTGAACATTTGATCCGGTTTGTAATGTCCATGTGGTTTTACTCATCAGGGTGAGCATTTGTGACTCACCATGGATGCACGGAAGCAACTTCTTCTCATAAATACATAGCTGGGGTGTCGGTGGTGTTAATGAGTTTAGTTTGAGATGAAGACATGGGTCTAAATGAAAAAAAGCTATATAAATATATTAATGTTTTATAAACAAAGGGATGAATATTAATAATAGTAATCAATCATGCACTGTACAGCTTCCTGAACATCCAACTGCAAACCAAAACACTGATCTAAATTGGTATAATTGGTTTTATGTAGTCAAAACAGCAACTTGAGGAGCTAAGTGTACTTAATCATTTATGTTTTATCAAGGGATATATCTCTCAGCATGAATACAACGAATTTCCAATTAATATTTTGGGTGAAAAGTCAGGAAATCACCTAAAAATCAGCAAATTGAAGAGACAATGGTGTAAGTATAGAGAAAAACAGACACGTTAAATTAAAGCAATAACTTAAACTAAATAATTGGCCCTTATCTAATCAGTGTGGAAGCCACTTTTAAAGTGAATGACAGGCCTATCTTTTATTCTGAAATTAACAAGAGAATAGAGTCAAAAATCATGTCACTAGAACTCTTCAAGTCGTATCAATAACTTGACAAAGATTAAAGATCATGGCATTTATAAAATTGCCACACATTTCTATTCTGCCAAGAGAAGAACTGTTAATTGAGGTTACACACATGGGAAGTTGAGCTTTTTAAGTGACAGTTTAAACAGTTCACAAGAGATTGCAAAACTGGTTACAGACGAGACACCAAAATTGGAATACTTTAGTCATTTATTTACATAAAGTGTTCAGGTAGACTAACCTAATCAATGCATATAACGGGGAAAAGTTGATCAACCAGATGATGTGAGCTGGGACTGAGAACAGCTGGTGTACAGAGATGTAGGTAAAACCTGACCATCTGCTTCAATGAAACAACCTTTCTGCTGGGTAAGTGGGAGTGTGAGTATCATAACAACTGACTGGTTTGATTCCTACAATTTGGAGATTTTGTACTTTTCCCAGTCAGAAAACACAAAACAAAGAAGAGTCAAATTGACATTCAGGGCATTTTCATGCCATTTTCCCCAAACTTCCAACAGAATCCATAAAAAAAGGCCTTACTGAGAAAATAATGTGAATGCACACAATAGAAAATTCTGTTATAGCAAATGTGACAGATGGGACCTCTCAATTTTATGTTGTCACATTTGAGGATTCCTTTTGTCATTAAACTTGTGATGTGACATCTTTAGTGAACATAAAGCATGTCTAGTGCAAAATAATAGCATTGAAACACTTTAGCATGAAATAACGGATTGTCTCAGCTCTACAGGGAGTTGTCCCATTACTTCACTAATTAAAATTATGCAAAAGGTATGTTTGCTTGTTGCCCTTTTGCTTTAAATTCACATAATGGACTTTCTCTCATTTGTCTTTTCCTACATTTCTAACTGTCAATCGTCAACAATCTCTGGAAGATCTCTCCATCTTTCGGATGACTGTACGTACATGTTCTCGTTGTATCTCGGTGCAATGATAATAAAGCTTATTCTGAAAAAGCCAAAGACCTTTGCCATGTCCTCATTCATTGCAACTGATCACATCTGCTAAGCTAAAAGCTCAGTAAGATAATGCTAACGGACACACAAACCCAAGCAAAAGGACATGCATTGAGCCATCTTGTTCTAATGATGATTACTTAATGTTATCTTGTCATTCATCCACTCTGTCACACCTCTATTTATCTGTCCTTCTTTCTGACACCCTTTCTTCTCTGTATATATAGATTTATTGAGCTTGCCACTGGACAACTAATTTCCTGATAGATTCTACAAGTCTTTTTCTGACAGTCATTGTAGATTATCATCCAAGGCAGGCCTGCTGGAACCCTGCTATGATGCACAGATTCTCAGATTGACCAGTTTAGCATGATATTCACTGGATGAGCACAGTCAGCCTCATCAGTGGGGACACACATATGCTAGGATCAACACACAAGGGGCTTAAAAAGTAGAAAATAAACTGTTCTTCCACTTAGAAAGATTAATAAAGGCATCAAACTTCATGCTCAATAATCCAGTTTAAAAAATCCAACAAAGTTAAGTCAGGCCCTCTGGACGGTTTCTTTGTGTTGAAACGTTTCGTCTCTCATCCAAAGGACTTCATCAGTTCGAGGAGCCACAACAAACTCAGTCCCATAAGTAGCACACTCACATAGTGGGCCAACCAGTTTGAGGGTGGTAAGATAGTTTCTGGGGTCCACCCTCTCCCCCGTCGACTCCTCTGAGGCAGCCATGGACAAAGTGGTTCAAAACATCAAAGTTCATGCTCAATAATCCAGGTACAAAAATCCAACAAAAGCTATGTTTACATGGGCAAAATTCTGTGACCGGATTGAAATGCACTTTGAGATTTTTGTTAATGAAAAGTGCGTTATAAATTAAATTCATTATTATTATTATTAAATGTGTTCTGTTTGCATAATTAGATAGTACTGTTTACATGGGCACAATCCGTTCATGACAAGTGTTTACATGCAGCAGGCTTTTATTCTGATCAGAAGTTCTGACATGTGCAGAGTGGTACACTTCCCTTAAAAAAACACAGAAGAGGAAGTTACTTTCGTGAAAACCACAGAAGAAGAAGTTACTTCCGGGATGAAAGTAAACAGACGCGCCAAAAATGGACCCGCGCCAGATTGTAATGACGGCGATGGAGTTGTTACTGCACTTCCTGATTGAGCTACAGTCAAGCAACGCATGCTTTTAGTCTTTTTTATTTGCAGTATGAGAGCGCTGGAAAAGGAAACACGTAGGGGAGGGGTGCGCACATGCGCAGTCAGGACAGTTCCCACAGTCCGATAAAAGGAACAGATAAAGTGTTTACATGCACATCGATCGGGTTACGGATCGGCGTAAACCACCCGTTTTGTTTGGATCACAAATTAGGTCGGATCACCCCGAATACACAAAAAATAACCCGAACGGGGCGTTTACATGACGCACTTTTGTTCCGATCGGTCATTTGATCCGATTACTTATGTCCATGTAAACATAGCTAAAGTTAAATCAGGTCCTCTGGATGGTTTCTTTGTGTTGAAAGAGTTGTGTTGAGTTTGTTGTGGCTCTTTGGACTGATGAAGTCCTTTGGATGAAAGATGAAACATTTCAACATAAAGAAACAGTCCAGAGGACATGACTTAACTTTGTTGGATTAATAATGACAATCTTTCTACTGAATATGAACCATTCTAAAGCATAAACTAAATCTTCAGACTAACCTTTTTTGTTATTGTCAGTATATTCTAGAGACTGGCTAAACTAAAATGGAGGCAGGCCCCAAACATGTGACTGTAAACATATGTATATCTTCATACCATGAGTAATAAAAGTGCAAATGAAGCTCTCCTCTCCACTGAGAAGGTGAACATGCAATGACTTGAGTCACGTCACGTGGATGTGTTACATTTAGTATTAATTATTGATGCTCTGCTTAACAAACACACACACACACACACGCACACACACACACACACACACGCACACGCGCACACACACTAACTCATGCTCCAGAGACTGTGGTGTTCTGGTCGAGTTAAAGCTGTTCATTCATCACCACTGAAATTAACTGTGCAGCGCATAGACACTTCCCACCACACACACATACGCATATGCATGCACATGTTTCATTTCTATCACTGGAAGAGCTCATTTACTGTTCATGAACTGAGCACCACCATTTCCCAGTGAAGCAGCAGAAAGGCATCTTCTAGAATGCCAAGTTCCATTTTTCACTTTGAGCAGCTTCAAACACAACTGTATGCAGGAATGCTCCTCAAGGTTCCCACAGGAGAGTGTTTAAGTTTTCACCTGTTTCTTCTGAACTTTTGTCAATACATTCCAGTCTTGTTTAAAACGCAAAACCATAACTTTTATGATTTATTCCTTTTATGTGTTAGACGATATCGTTTACCTGGTTGTAGAGAGCACACACATGCAGGGCGGTGTTTCCTGATGCATTCTGGGCACTCATGTCAGCTCCATAAAACAGCAGGTGTTCCAAATGTTGCACGTGGCCATAACGGCATGCCTAAAAGGACACATTGGTGCATTTATTCTTTCTGCACAACAGAAATGTTAACGGTTAAAGCATGAAAACATCTGAGAAAAATCAGGTTTAATAATATGACAGTATTTTACAGTATGCATGTACAAGTAATGCATGGAGTATGAGCAACTTCCAAATCATAACATCAAAGATTTCCTAAATAGACTGTAGTCCCTAGCCAAAACCAGCAAAAATCTGTTAATTTCTGTTATCAAGATGTTTATACCCCTTTTTTTTATTATACAATACAGTTGAAGTAGCAGTATTTACAAAGTTCATGTAGCTCAAATGTCCCTGAATTCAAGTCGTCATGAAACCATATTGCAGCAGATATTCTGTTTCAAATATTAATGGATTATAACCTCAAAAGTGTTGAGCCAACTGACTATTTAGCCCGAGCTTTTATGATTGTTCAATTAAACTCTCCACCTTTGACCTGCTGTGAGTTACCAGCTTACAAACAAAGTGCTGTTGACCAATCTAAAAATAACTTTACTTTTGGCTACAACCTACTTTGTATTAAAACTCATTCCTGTCCACGTGATTATCTAAAATTATCTATTATAATTAAATTATCTAAAAGGAAAGGAAAGTATTGTTTGTATCACCTGGGGCTAAATGTAAATGTGTTAAGTTATTCTGGTAGGAGTTTGCCCTTTTTGTGCTACATTTCACATAACTCGAAGCAATACACTTTTAGTTTCTTTTTTCACAATTTTTCATATGTATTTTCTGGTTCTGTCCTTTGTCAGTCACAAAGAAGAAAGCAGCTCTCCCTTGTGTGTTCTGTCTTACTAAGAGTCCATGAAAAAAGTAAAAAAACAGCACACAAATGATACCAGAAGTGTTTCTGGTTATCAGCTTTCTGCAGTGTGTCTTACTATAGACAATATACCGTACACCCCGAGATTGGTAATGGTGAAAAAGACACACAAGCTCTCAAAAAAACAAAAAATGTTGAAAGGCATACAAATATTAAAATGTCTTAAACTGAAGGAGTGCTGTTTGCTACACTATATGTAACTTATGTGATTTAATCTGACAATGAAATATAATTTCAAGCATTTAAAGAGCGAACACAAAGTGTAAAAGCACACTACTATAGTGGTTGTCCTTTATTGTGCAGATTGAGGTTGTTTCTCCACATGCACCTCATGATCTTCAGCACATTTAAGCTAATATATTTGTTGGCTACCTTTGACTTTTGTTCTTGTGTTTTCTTTAATGTAACTATGAAAATTATTTAATCAATTTCAAAGACAAAAGTGTCCAACTCAGTCAGTCAAATGGATGACTGAGAAATATTACAGAACAGCATAACTTTCAGCAGATAATGCTACACTATTAGGAGGAACAGGCTACACCACTGAACAGTGATCTGAATAGAAAAGTGGTGAATTTGTCCAAAAAAAGTCCCAAAAAATTATTAAAATGTATAAGTTTTTAATTGTTACAGTTCAGTTCAATTCAATTCAGTTTATTTGATGTAACTGAAGACATTATAAAGAAATATTTGGACACCCATATGATAAACCTTTGCAATACATGAGTCCCCGACGCTCAATATGGTTAACTTGTACTGTATATGTATAAAGGTTGAATGAATGAAAAAATAGTCCAGTCTAGATGTAAGAAATGCATGAACCAGTTTTTCAGCATCATTTTTAGATAAGATGTTTCTAATTTTAGTGATATTACGCAGGTGGAAGAAGGTGATTCTAGTAACGTTTTTAATATGGGGGATAAAAGACATGTCCTGATCAAAAATAAGACCAAGATTTTTAACATTACAACCAAAGGCCAGATTAATACCATTCAAGGAGGGCAAAAGACTGAAAAATGCATTCCTAAGATGCTCAGGTCCAAAAACCAGAACCTCCATCTTGTCTGTGGTCAAAAGGAAAAAAAACAAAAGAAAAGAAAAGGCATCCAGGTTTTTATGTCTTTAAGACATGCTTGTAGTCTAAGTAGCTGATTGGATTCATTGACTTTCATGGACAAGTACAACTGTGTATCATCAGCATAACAATGACAATTTTATCCCATGCTGTTTAATAATTTTACCTAATGGAAGCATACAGTATATACAGTATGGTAAAGAGTATTGGTCCAAGCACTGAACCCTGAGGAACTCCATGACTAACTTTGGTGTATGAAGAAGATTCATTATTTACATTTACAAATTTGAATCTATCAGAAAAATATGACCTAAACCAATTTAGAGCTGTTCCTGTAATTCCAATATCATATTCAAGTCTTTTTTTTAGATCAAAACTAGATTAGACGTGAATTTTCCCTAATTGAAATAATTGTATTTATAAAGAATCTCATGAAGTCATCACTGCTTATAATTGTAGGGATACATGAATCAACAGAGAGAGAATTTTTCATTAGACTAGCTATGGTACTGCAAAGGAACCTGGAGTTATTTTTATTCTCAGGTGCACTTTTTATACATTAGCAGACTATCTCTCCAAGATAAGTAAAAAATTTCAACGTTAGTGGAGCACCACTTTCTTTCCAGCTTTCCAGATCCTTGTTTTAAAGTACGTAACTAAGAATTGAACCAGGGAGTCAGTCTCCTCTGATTGATTACTTTCTTTTTTAGCAGAGCAGTTTTATCGAGTGAAGTTTGCAAAGAAGTTGTAAATGTATCAACCATATCATCTAAGTCACTGCTCTCTGATGTATTACTCTGCAAGGCAGGTAAACGATGGAAGAGAATCTAAATTTGGTTACAGCGTTTTCTGATAAACACCTGCTAAGATGAAATTTACTCTCAGTGACTGTGTAGTAATTTAATGTAAACTCAAAGGTAATTAAAAATGATCAGACAAAACATGTGTTTCAAACACCTAAATATTTCTTATATGTATCACTTTTCTGACAAATTCCATTTGAATCGTTTTCCTTTTCAAGATTAACTAAATATGCAATGAATTTCATAAATATATAGGGTACAAAATAGGTGAATATTATAGTTTTGATAGTAATTTTAAGAAAGCAAAAGTATTGCAAAACCACATTTTCTCTTCACTTTCTCATATTCTGTCAAATTCAGTGTTTGCCACAGCTGCCTGCATTCATATAAGCATAAGTGACACTACTCAAATATAGACTAAAAAAAGAACCTGATACAAAAAAAAAACACTAAAGTCATACTGGTTATAACAGTGCACAGTATGGAGCTTTATTTGTGAAGAAATGCACACAACATGTGTCATTTTAGTTTTTTTGTGTTTTAGTAATCCAGAAGATATTTATTGTATATGTAGTTGGTTAGAGTTCATGAGTTTGACTGCTAGGAAACAGTTTGAATTGAGTTGCTTTGACAGTAAAAGGGTTAAACTCTGATTTTCTTCTTTACCAAGATTTACTCTACATTTTGTTTTGTGAAAAAATGACACACAGAGCAGTGATCAGATACCACTAATATATCAGACGGCAATTGCTGAGTCTTAGCAGGTTGTTACAGGATGTCTGCTTGATAGACGTGTGGTGGAATTATTTCTTGATGAAGAAGGGAATCCTGTGCCACCTTGTTATTAGACCTTTAACATCAGGAGGAAAGCACGGTTGCATTTAACCACCAGGATGTGAAGGATTTTACTACCATCACCTTGCTGCGGCCTGGCAGTTAATTATAGCCATGGTGAATCTTTTAGTCGAATCCTTGCTCAGCAGTTTGGGGACATTTTTACAGATGAACACAAGCAATTTTTAAGTAGAGGGGTATTCTTTACAGCAAATACAAAATCTCTACAACCTTTGAATGCAATATGAGACCAATAAGCCCAAGAAGGATGCAAGTTGGCACCATGTGGAGTTAATTATAGAAGAAAATCTCTTTACATCAAGGTCAACTACATTAAGGTTTGAAGGAGGTCTGCACCAGCTGCTTGTCGGTTGATCAGAGTTGGCTGAATTTCAGCCTGAATGGCTTGACACGTATCCAGCAGACCAAGCTTTGGAAACGTTTATTTTAGTATGGTCAAGTAAATACATTTTAAAGGTCCACTGACATGATTTTTTTACTATTCCTAAAATTGCTCAAAATATGTATATTTATCATTTAAATATGTTCGTTTTTGCAAACAAAATGATAAATCACTTTAATTTTGCTTTAAAAGTGATTTTGAACTTCAAGCCGTGTTTAATCATGGGAAATCCGATTACACGAACGCACCATCTGTGACGTAGTGTGCAGAGTGTGAGGCAGAGCTCTGGGCTTGTCACAGTGCGCGCGTGTGAGCAGCTCGACATGAAGGTAAGTCTGATACAGCATCAGACCTAAATTAGATCCTGTTGTTTCTTGTTCCATCACCCAAACTATTTTCTGCTTCCCAAAATGAAGAATAGCTCAAATCTTCACATAGATTGCTAAATTTGTCAGGTTTTAAATTGTCCGCTATTAAAGAGACCAGAGCCCTCTGCCTCTCACTCTGCACACTACGTCACAGATGGTGCGTTTGCGTGTAATCGGATTTCCCATGATTAAACACGGCTTGAAGTTCAAAATCACTTTTAAAGCAAAATTAAAGTGATTTATCATTTTGTTTGCAAAAACGAACATATTAAAATGATAAAATATATATATTTTGAGCAGTTTTATGCATAGTAAAAAAATCATGTCACCCCACCTTTAAGACTCAAAAACTTTAATGCTTGATATGTCTGACTTCTGTATGTGCGATGCAGGTTTCTTCGGTGGAAAAAAATAGCTAAAATTAAGTAATTTTCAAATCTTTAGCATGTTTAAAATAATGCCAATGAAGCATTGATAGAATACTAATATTAATACAGTGCAGGTTTAAGGTTTTCTATGAAGGTACCATGTGCCTACTTGTGATCTAAATGTATATATGGTAATGCCATATTCATTATTAGTTCACAATTAAATACCATTGAGGTTCCAGCAGGTTTGGATGGTGGAGGTGATTTACAGTTAAGCCAAGCAACAAAAATATAAGCTACAGACTTCTTGTAAAGCTAGTTGCTACTTAATGTTCTACTTAATCTGTATGTTTGTTTACTCTGCTAAACAAATATATACGGTAGTAAAAATGTTAGTTACAAATATTTTTTACAATGGACATCATAACACTGTTTTCGATTAAAGGTGCTATGTGTAACTTTCTGTAGAGCACAGAACTTAGAAACATTTTCAACAGGCAAAGCATTCTGCTCCTTCATGCTCCTGCTTCATGGAATATCTTACAAAAAGATCTGAAGCTCTCGACCTTGACTTCTCTAAATGGTTTTCAGAATCTGTTGGAATCCTGGCAAAAACCAATGCAGATTTGTTCCTGTCTTTGATTTTATACGTCTACCTTATAATGTTTTGCTAGTTTTTTGATACTTTGTTAAAAAAAAGAAAAAAAAATCTTTTGTTTTTTTCTCTCTTTTTGTTTTCTATTGTTTATTGTTTGTTTGTTTATTGTTTAATGAAATTCTATCACTGCTGTTCATTGTTCTTTAGTTTTAGCAGGTCGCTTTCGTAAATGAGCCCATGAGGTTCAAAAGATTTACCTGACTAAATAAAGGTTGAATGAATGAAAAAAAAAAATTCTGATCCCTCCCCCTCAGAGCCATATATGGCTCTGCCCCCCTTGCTCTGCTGAAATTCAAATTCAAGCTCTGTTTTTATTGGCTGATTCAAATTCAAGCTCTGTTTTTATTGGCTGGTTACAAACTCTGTTTTTATTGGCTGGTTAACGGCGGGTCACTCTGTGTTTTTAGTGTTTTTATAAATGCTGATAGAGAAGCAAGGGGACTATAGTTTTTTTCAGAGATTACTTTGTCTAACACCAGTCTGTCAGTAGATAGTGACAGAGTGAAGAAATATGTTAAAAATATATTGTTAGAAAAGTTACAGACTGCACTACAAAGTTACATAGTGCAGCTTTAAAGGTAAATACAAATAATAATTTAGAGGCACCTTTCTGACACTCGAGGACAGGTACAAGCAACATGTATACATAAAAACATCAATATACTAAAATATGCATGTAAAAACAATAAAATACAACCAAAAAAAGCAGCAAAAGAACAAGACAATGAGAATTATAATCAGCCTGGATAAGCGATTCTGAACAGAAGAGTTTTTAATCTGGCCTTAAAGAGGCAAAGAGGTGGTAGGAATGTGTCCAGAAAGTTGATAAACGACTGACTCAAAGGAGTCTGAAGCAGGAACAGAGGCAGAAAGCAGGGCTTTTCACTTCTCACTGAGAATTATCAAGAGACCTCCTCCACAGTAAAGGCTCCAGTATAGCTCTGCGTACGTCCATAAGCGTGTCCGTACGCGCGTGCTGTACGCAGACAGTTCAGCCTCACACCCCAGCGTACGTTCTCACGTATATTCTCGCGTTTTTGCACCAAATTCTTGACGTCATTTGAGCAGCTGCAGCGCAGAGCGTTTACCTACGGGACAAATTGAGGTCGCTGATTGGTCATTTGCTGACACGCCTACTGAATTGATTGACGGGTCGGGGGGGGGAAGACGAGAGCTGGCAGCTCCAGCCGCAGCGGTGTTCTGTGTTTATATGTTAATAAAAAGTTCTAAAAAAAAAAAAAAACAGGGAGCGCTGGTCCTGCAGCCCACACATCAGACCAGCACACCAGGAAATCTCCAGAACCTCCCGCAGCCACGCTGGACCCGAGTTTAATTCACTCGTGACAAATTTGTTCATTTCTCATCATTTCAGTCATGGAGTCAACGGAGGAGGAAGCGATCACTGCCTTTTGGCAAAAAAACAAAAGAAAAGGCCAGATCAAGGATGAAGAAGGGGAATTTAATACATTGTGTCGCATACAAAACAGTCCGGCACCGGGAAGTTTATTGTGCGACACCGCGTTTGTGTACGCGGTCGTAAAATTTGAGCTTTGCACTTACATGCCCTGCGGGGATACGCTTGTACCTCTGCGTAGTACGTGCGCACAGCTAGGTATGGACGTACGCAGAGCTATACGGGAGCCTTAAGAGTCATGTGATTGACAGATTTCAACAAAGCCTGGAGGAGTTGACTCGTTTAAGTTGAGAAAAGTTGTTACGAAGCCAGATTCAAAGAAGAATAAAAAACAAGATCTTAAACTTAAAATGTGGGACTTTAAAAAGATATAGTGAAACTGAATTTTAGATTTATTTATACAAATATATGAGTCCAGTGGCTTAATCACTACAAGTTTAGATTTAATGACATCTGGATGTTAGAAGCTGGAGCTCAAAATTACTTTGTTGAACAAGTAATTTACAGCAACAAATAACATGAGCTTCATTTTGGAGTAAATATTTCTAAAAAGAAAAAGCTAAAAACTACGGAAGCGTAATACGCTTCCGTAAAAAACAAATCCACATTGGAGGTTACAAAATCTACTTTAGTACTTTGTATATAGGTTGTTTCAAAGTTAGAGATGTTGTTGTCTCTTGCCATTCAATGCAGCATTACAACAGTGTACAAAGTACAAGGAAGTGAGCGACAGACCATAATCTGTCATTAAACAAAGCAATAAATTAATCAAGTAAACATAATTTACTGATTATTTCACAGTGTTTGTGTAACTACTGTGACCACCTTCAAACTGTTTGAGGTAAGGTGTTATGTTGGTGATTATACTGTATGCAACATCTCAGACTCTGCATAAAGAATTCAGCTAATAAAAATGTTCTGCACACAACAAAATATAGCAGGCATTCAAGCTGTAACGTTTCATAACCAGATGTGGCTTTTATTCTTGTTTCATTCAAATTTAGGAAGGTAAAAGTTCAGGAGTTGCTTTTAAATGTGGCTTTATATTTGCAGTTTGCTGCCGACTGAAATAATAATACAACTACAAAGTAACAAAGAGCAGAAACTTGAAAAAAAGTGACTTTTAAACCTCGTGCCTAGATTTACACTCTGCACACAGACCATTAAACAGTCATCTGCATGTGTGTCACTGTGTATTACCTGGTGTATCTCTTGCCAACCATTCTCATCCTCGCAGCCGACCTGTGCGTGATCATGTAGCAGCAGTTCACAGCAGTAGGGGTCTCCTCCTACCATTGAACTGTGGTAAAGAGGAGTCAGCCCTCTACTATCCTTATAATCAGGTGATGCACCCAAGTCCAGCAGCGTCTACAAGCAAAATGGCAGATTTAATGTATTTAGTTGCTTCTCTAAAATACGCTTATTTTTGAAAATATGAATTATCAAGGTAAAAGAGCCCAATAAAACTAGTTTGTAAACTCCCAAATATGGGGTTGTGAGCAACTGGGTAT
>JBBPBX010024883.1:0-20298 GCA_038048925.1 Garcialebias charrua | reverse complement strand
TTTTATGTAGGAGCCTAAGTAGAATTTCTAAACCATCAACACAAATGTTTCATCTACATGTTACATGGCTCGGTGACATTGAACGTTTCAATAATGGGAATGGAAGAAACTGAGGTTTAACAGTTTCAGCACAATGAAGTAACAACTATGTGAGTCATATGAAACCCTTTCACACATGCAAGGCCATTTGATGGATATGCCAGCCCATCTAAAGAGAGCACGCTAAGCCTCACATATTGAGTAGCTGCTCAAGCACCTTCTGTGCTTCACTGCTCAAGCACCTGCACAGAGTTTACCAATCTCTGCCTTCATGATTATCTTTATTTTTCTAAAGAAAAAGATTAGAGTCGACTGGTCGAATAAAAAAAAAAAAAACACAAGTCAGACTGCCTATGTTATTTTTATTTTTAATACTCACTACAAGTGCTGTGTGGTTCTTGCTGCGCACAGCCTTGTGCAAGGCTGTAATGCCATCTTTTGTTCTGAAGTCCAGATGTGCACCTCCATTTTTCAGCACTTTGATGAGCTCTGCACATCCCTCCAACTGTGCTGCCAGCGTAAATGGACATTCTGTAAAATTAAAGACTGACTTAAGCAAACTGTAACAAAATTACATGTTCTGAAGTCTTACTGTGCATTCATCTTTGAAAATTAACTTAAAATATTTGCAGTTGTCAGCAACCGATTTCAAACCACTTTCCAGGTAAAAATATGGGTTTAAATTTTCAGTGACTGTATTTGGATGACAGCCCTGGCTGTGGTAACTGTCACCCTCCATTTTTGCCTTGGTGGCCACTTCCTGTTCGTGTTACACCATCCTGTTCTTTTGTTCCGGTCGCTTCTCAGCTCATCTGCTAAACTACAGGTCACCCAGCAGGGAAACCTCCTTTGTGGCTGGACAAACATTTGAATATACTGTACATAATGAGATTAGCAAGGAGAATAATCCAGCTTTACCCGGCAAGCAGAAGGCTTATTTCAGAAAATCCATATATAGTCATTTGTGAAGAAGAAAGATAGAAAGAGGTGCAAAGTACAATAGAAGAAAAAAAAAAGGAAATTTAAAGTTGGAAAAGGGAAATATGTTGACTAGAGGATTACTGTGATAATCAATAAAAAAAGACTTGCTCACCTCCAGTGTCTGGATCATGGAAGTTAGGGTCCAGGCCTTTTTCCAGGAACCTTGAGACCTTTTCAGTGTTCCTCTGTTGCACATATTCCATGAACTTCTTCAGGTTTGCCTAATGGAGAGAGACAAGGGAATGGAGAGAAGGGGGATAGGGAAAAGTGGGGGAAGAGATAGCTGCATTTGGGTGATGTCAGACTCATGTGGATTGAGATTATTAATAATGCAGTTCAGAGTTCAAAGTCGTTGCTTTTTGCTTCTATGCTTGAGGTTTTATTTCTGTTCTGTAATGTCAACCAAATGGACCAGAAGATACAAAAGCTATTACAGAAGATCCAAAAAAAAAAGTAAAAAACAAAATCTAAAAAAAAGGCTGCTCAGTTCTGAGATTTATACTATATTTGTGGTTCAAATGAAAATAGTCATAATCTTGTGCGATGCCTAAAATTACCTTACATGTCACTAGGCAGAATAAATCCATAAAAGTCATTAAAAATGTACTTTCATTATAAAAGCACAGGAATGAACCCATTTGCAAATCATACCCACAAAACATACATACTGCACGGATGTAATTATTTTTCTTGTAACCTTTCCTTTGTCATGATTAAAAATGTCCATCAACTGTGCAAAAGCTGGTGTAGGCTCATAGATTAAAAATATTTTTTTTAAAAACTGTGAATCATGCATGAGAAACAAACACTTCATATTTAATTTACATGGTTTTAAATAAATCAGGGCAACTATACTGTATATTTTGGAGTACATAAAAGACAATACCTAACATAGTCTCAAGAATAACAATTTAGTTACAGCCCACACGATAAATACTTACCGTAAATAAGATTGTTACAATTTATTAAGGCAACGAAAGTGTAAAATGTTATATGTGAGGGATTTAGCTCAATTGTGAACCTTTATCTTGTGGATGTAACTGTAAAATGTTTTCAGTATTCCACATACTGCAGAATTTACAACAACTTTCATTGCTTTTATTTTTTTTTCATGGTTCCCCAGCCTCAGTTATTACATAAACATTCACATGTGCAGAACCCTCCGGATGCATGCACACACATTACATTTTGCACAACCTAATACAATACAATGTAACACAACTAAAATGATCTTGCAACCATGCACCTGCAGAAACGAGAACAGAAAGCAGTAGCCTTTTGAACACTCACCATGTGTGGCATCACAAACTACCTGGTCCAGATGCTAAAAAGCCACGCTGCCCAACACCTTCTGAATTTCACATGACAGACCCTTTTCTCTTCACATCAAGTCATCTGTAGCCCGCTTGCCTGTACAAGCCTGCTCCTTGTTCACACACACCACGCTGACACACTGCGAGGATCTGCCGAGCGCCACCCTCACCATCTCTGAATCGAACTGAGTGAGAGAAATTCACTTTGGCTTTTCCTTTTTTCTCTCTCCGATGTGCTTTGAGGCAGTTGTTATGGTGATGGGATACAAAGACAGCTCTAGCAGCCAATGTACACATGAGTGGGAAGAGCACTGAGGTTGTGTTTGTGAGTATGTGCCTGTGAATGAGAGCACTTGTTTGTCCTGCGTGATACCTACGATAATGCCTTAGAGGGTTTTCAGGATAATTTACCAATAATCAGGTGGATCTGATGTGTGTTTTATTGCCTGTTGAAGAGCAGGCTGATAAAAAGCTTCTGCTTTATCTTCTTCAGCGAGGGTTCTAATAAACTGGTAATATTCTCTGCCTGTGGCTATCTTTTACTCTTTGTAACACACACCGACAAATGCACTCGTGAAAAAACACAAAAGCTTTTTTTCCCCCAGACACGTTCAGACAAGCAGGCAGTTCACTATAATTCTGAAATTAAAAAGACGATAGTCTAAAATAAGCAGATCTGAAAGGGAAAGCACTACTCATAAATGGTGCAGTTACTAAATATATTGGGTGTTATAAGTTATATTTTCTAATAACCTGATGTGGATGAAAAAAACACTATAACACCTCCCTTCACATATTCAAATCCCTGCTGAAAACTCATCTGTTCTCTCTGGCGTTTCATACTTTGTGAGCTGACTTCGAGTATTTTGTTCTGTGTTTCTTTTTTAATGCTGTTCTTATACATTTTGATGATATTTTATTGCTGTTAATTTCATAGTTAGCATTAGTGTGTGTTACAGTTTTCCTGTTTTTAATTTATTTTGATGTTGTTTGTAAAGCACCTTGATAACTGTTTTTAACTGTGCTCTATAAATAAAGATGACTTGACTTGACTTGAATTATAGTTTAGGTGGGTCCTTTTTTCAACATCAATCAAAAATATTTTCAAGTTGAATAATTTTTGGACTTTTAAAAATAAAACAAACAATATAGTAAATCTAAACCCTATTTTAATTAGTCATGGTCCAGATAGGATCAATAATCAGTCGGTTCTATTATGAATGAATAACATTTATTGTTGTTAACCTTGATTTATCAACACAGAACAAAAATATAAATGCAACACTTGTCTTTGCTCGCATTTCTCATGAGCTGAACTCAAAGATCAGACTTTTTCTGTCATGATCAGCAGACCCTGCTGGCCCCCCATCTGCTCACATCTTTGTTCCTTCATGACATGTTCATGTCCCCTGTCTCACTGTCAGTCCCTCCTACCATTGTTTCTGCCTCTCATGCTGTAGTTTCTCTTCCCCTGCTTTGTGTTGCCTTGTGTTGCCTTTCACCCATCTCCGGCTCAATCCTGCTCGTTCTAAGCCAGGCCACGCCTCCTTTGTTTCTCACAGCAATCAGCCCTGATTCCAATCACCTGTTCAGCTCACTATTTAAGTTCCTGTCTTAAATGTGTGTTGCTGAATTATTGCACCTCTCATGGTCCCTGATAGTGAAGCCTTTCATTGTATCTTGTTTCATGCCTTGTATCCTTGCCTTGCATTGGCTTGACCCCTCGCCTGTACCACATATTCCTCACCTTGCCTGCCCCCCTTTGGATTTGAACTCTTTGCTCTAGCCATGGTAATCGACCCTGCTTTTCTCCTTTGATGGCTTCACCTACAGATCACAAATTGGCTCTGGCTTCTGCTCTCAGCTTCCGCATGCATGGCCTCTGCTACAACTAATGGACCACGAATCTGGATTGTCCCCCCATGGACCACGAATAGCTTCAGCCTGCTCCACTGCTGCAGCTCACTCTTCAGGTGCGACGTCACTGGCACCAGTGTGACAACAGCGCCTGCCACGTACAGACTGAGAAGATTGGACTCCCGCCTTGGACCCTGACTCCAGCAACCAAATAAATAAAAACTGTTCTTGTTTTTGCACTCCTGTGTCTAGCTTATATTCAATCCGCAACTCACCTGTGACATTTTCTATGTACACTATAGGTCTTTGTCTCTAAAATTTTGTTCACAAATTTGTGTAATTCTGTGTTATTGAGCACCCCCCCCCCCCTAAAATAATAATTCTATTTCACAGTTGTGACAAATCAAGATGCTGATTAGACAGCACTATTATTGCACAGGTGTGCCTAAGGCTGACTACAATAAAAGGCCACTCTAAAATGTGCAGTTTTATCACACAGCACCATGCCACAGATACTGTAAATTTTGAGGAAGCGTGCAGCTGATATGCTGACTGTAGGAATGTCCATGTTCAGAGAATTTTGTAGTACATCCAACTGGCCTTACAATCACATATCACGCATAACTGAAAGTTGTGCACCATAACTCATGTTCCCTGAAGGAAGGGAACGAGGTGCAACATACTTGCTATGGGAATTGCGCCCCCGCGTGATTACCTGAAGGAATATACTCACGCCTTTACGGCTAGGGCGTCACTGCCGCGCCAGAGGCCCCGCCCTCTGGGTACTTAAGCGGCTTGCGCCCCTCCATCTTTCTCCAAAATTGCACTTCACCGAGCTTTCAGCATTGAAAAGGGCCAGATATGTTGCACCTCGTTCCCTTCCTTCAGGGAACATGAGTTATGGTGCATAACTTTCAGTTCCCTTTCAGTCTGGTCTCTCGGTGCAACATACTTGCTATGGGAACTTAATCCATTCACGCCCTTGAAATGCTTAGCAAAGTGCATGTGAGAACATCCGTCCTAAAAGACGGGCAGCTCCCAGCTGCTTTCTGCAGGGAATGTAGAAAGCACATGCTAAGAGGAAAAAATGTCAAATGTAAAGAACATCAACGTGATGGTTCCACTGGGCATATATATATATACACCAACTAGAGACAGCCAAAGCGTGCTCCATCAGTGTGAATATCATCATCTCCTTTTCCCACTGGAGCATCCTGAGAAACAGGAGGAAAAATGGACCCACCACGTCACAAGAAATTGGGTGACAAATGTGGAGGTAGAAAACCCAGGCCAAGCACAGGGTAACCTCCCAGGTCCTTACTAGAAAACCTTTCTTTCTTTTATATATAGGGCACGACTAACAAGTGGAGCCCATCCTGATGTTGGAGATCAGTTAGGGAGAGGGGAAACCCTTCCAATAGACATCTCCTAGGCAAAACATAAACACCAAGGGGTACCTTGTGAATGTTGTTGTTGTTTGTTTTGGGACAAAGCAACAAAAGCCTTAGGCTCTCAGCCAGTTCCCTTCAGAGGCCAGGCTGAAAGTTGCCATAACTCTGGACGTGGGTGTAGAAGCTGTCCACGTGCCTGAGTCAGCAGGTCCCTGTGAGAAGGCAATTGCCACGGTATCCATGATAACATTGATATCAACTCCGGGAACCACGTTTTCTGTGGCCATCTGGGGGCTATAAGAATCAAGGAGAGGGCTCCCTGGCGTACCTGTTCCAATGTCGCCCCGATCAGAGGGACAGGTGGAAAGGCATAGTAGAGCACCCCTGCAGGCCAATCATGTGCCAGAGCATCCATACCCAATGGAGCGTCTGCTTCCCTCAAGGAGAAGTAGAGGTCACAGTGTGAGCTAGCCCTGCAAGCGAACAGGTCCACAGAGGCTCTCCCAAATCGTGACCAGACCTGTTCCACAATCCGTGGGTTCAGGCTCCATTCTGACACCAAAAGAGGTCCTCTAGAGAGGATGTCTGCTCCATAATTTAGTTCACCAGAGACATGAGTCGCCCTAAGTGGCAAGATTCTTGGAGTACACCATGTGAGCATCCTCTGCGCCAGTCCGAGGAGGGCCTGGGACCTTGTCCCTCCCTCTCTGTTGGTGAAGGACACTGTGGTCCTGTTATCGGATTTCACCAGGATATGTTGTCCAGCAATCAGACCTTTGTTGAAGAAGTATTTTAATGACAGGAATACGACCAGCAACTCCAGGAAGTTGATATGTAATCTTGCTTCCTGCTCATTCCAAAGGCCGCGGGCGTTCTGATTTCTACAGATCGTCCCCCATCCTGTTTTTGAGGCGTCCGTCGTGATGACCACACGAGATGACACCCTTCCCAGTGAGACCCCTTCCGTGAAAACGGACAGATGTCTCCAGGGTTCCAGGGCCTCCAGGCACTCTGAATCTATCCTAACCTTTCCTGCTTGGTTAGGCAGGTTGGGTTGTATTTGTTGGTTTAGCCATACTTGTATGGGCCGCATTTTCAGTAATGCGTGTGGCACACAGGGAATGGCTGTTGCCAAGAGGCCTAAAAGGCGTTTGCAGGTTTTCACAGGGACCCGTTGGTCCAGTTTAAATCTTTCCAGGCAACGGCGAATGGAGGAAACTCGTTCCTTCGAGAGCCATGCTCTGTATCGGACAGTGTTGATCTGTACTCCCAAAAATACGGTAACCCGTGATGGAGTCAAATCTCTTTTTTGTAGGTTTATGACAAAACCAAGAGACTCCAGGTGAGAAATCACCTTATAGGAGTGTGACTGGGCCTGCTTTCTGCTTTCAGCCAGAATCAACAGGTCATCCAAGTAATTCATGACCCTGAGTCCTTGATTCCTAAGAGGGGTCAGGGTTGCATCCAGACATTTAGTAAATGTACGCGGAGTAGTCTTTAAACCGAAGGGTAAAGCTTTGAATTCATAAGCATTTCCCTCGAAGTAAAGCGGAGGAACTTTCTGTGTTTTCTCCACACGCCTATATGAAAATAGGCATCTTTTAAATCCACTGTACACTTCTCTTCTCGAGTTGTTTCTCCGAAGTGCGGCAGGCCCTACTGGGTAATGCTGGTTTCGTCCCCGTGGCTGTGGGAGCCAAGTGAGCCGCCCGAGTCTCCTCTATCAGGGGTGCACTAGCGAGGCCCGCTGTCTCCATTCCCGCTGTCTCCATTCCTGCGACATCAAGGAGTCGGGATAATGGCAGCATGATGGAAGCTCCGGGTTCCGCCCAGGAGCATTTGAGCTCCATGAGGAAGTCTGGAAAAATGGATATTTTCTGCGACGTTGTCGGCTGCTTCGCGTAGAAGTAGCTTCCCGCTAGCCTCGTAGCCTGTTGGTGAGGCATGGGGTCTGGCCACGTGACCTGCAGGGTATCCGCCGCCCTATGACACAGTTCGAACAGAGCAGGTACCGACAAGGCCGGTTCCGGAAAGATTTGCGCCAGGTTCTGGGAGGAATCCACAGTTTCTCCTTTGTGACCATATTCAGCGTCTTGGTCGGACACTTCGGGCGTCGAGTCCTCGACGGCAACTGAGGAGTCCGACATGTTGTCCTCTCCGACTCGACCGCTGCATTCCAGGTCCACGTTTTCGAGCTCCGGTTCAGGAGCGAGCACTTTAGTGCGACGTGCGACCTTCAGCGCCACGTTCCTAGCCATGGATTTGGCCAATGCGTCAGCACGTCGTTTCCTCACTACTGCCGACATTCGACTGGCAGTGGGAGCAGGAGTCGGGGAATTCCAGCGCTTTCCTCGCGTGCAGAATCCCTAGGCAGACAGGACAGGCCTCGTGGATGTCCGTCGCCGAGAGGGAGTAGCCGCATCCGCTGGGGCATGGGCGTGAGCGAGGACTCGTCTTCCTGGTTTTCCTCCTCCTTGTTCTCCGTTTTCCCTTCTCGGGAGCCATGTCTGGCGAGAAGCGTCAAAGTTGTTCCTAGTTTTCTTTTGTTCGAAGCCGTCTTCTCCGTCGTCTTGCTTTCGCTGGTTAGCCTGCTAATGATTAGCAGGAGGTTGTGACGCAGTTAGCGCCGTCGAGCGAAGCAGCTGCGGAAAAGAAGAAAACTTCGAGGTAAGTAGAAAAACGCTGGACTAGCTTTCGCCAGCCCAGCAATACGCAGGAAAATTTCTCTGTACGCTCAGTGTAGGGAGCAAGCTCACCTCAGTCGAGCGATGCGACAACAGAGAAGTCCCACGAAGTTCAGGTGTTAAGCGAGGTGAAGGGCAAAAAAGAGAAAGATGGAGGGGCGTCAGCCGCTTAAGTACCCAGAGGGCGGGGCCTCTGGCGCGGCGGTGACGCCCTAGCCGTAAAGGCGTGAGTATATTCCTTCAGGTAATCGTGCGGGGGCGCAATTCCCATAGCAAGTATGTTGCATAGAGAGACTAGACTGAAAGGGAACCACGCCAGCCACTGTGTTCATTGTCCATGACATATGCCTGCCCATATCATAACCCCATCACCACCATGAACCACTCAATTCACAATATTTACAACAGCAAACCATTCCCTACATGATGCCATACTGTCTTCTATAACTCCCCTGTACAGTGAAAACTGGGATTCATTTGTGAAGAGAACACCTCTCCACTATGCCACAGGCCATCAAATGTGAGCATTTGTCTGTTACAACAAACTGCAGACTATACATGCAGATGAGGTACCCTAAGACATTTTATGACAGTTTGTGCAGAAATTATTTGGCTTTGTAAACCAATTGCTGCAGTAGTTGGCCAGGTGGCTGGTCTCAGACAATCTTGGAGGTGAATATGCTGGATGTGGAGGTCCTGGGCTGGTGTGATTACATGAGGTCTGTGGTTGTGAGGCCAGTTGAATATACTGGCAAATTTTCTGAACGCTTTATGGAGACTACTTATGGTAGACAAATTAACATTAAATTCATGGGTAACAACTGTGGACATTCCTCAGTCACAATACTCTTGTAAATAATAAACACAATACTCTCTTGTAAATGAGTCCTTGAGGCTCAATGGGATTAACCTGCCTAAATAAAGGTTGAATGAATGAAAACAATACCAATTGCGTACTCCTTAAAAACCTGTAACATCCGTGGCATTGTGCTCGGTGCTGCGGTAGCTTGGCAGTTAATGCCATGGTCTTGTTATCCTGAGTTTGTGGGGTCGAACCCAGATTGCAATAGGAAGGGCATCCATCATAAAACTGCCAAACGTCTCATGCGAGTTTGTATGCTGTGGTGAACCCTGAAAAAGGGAACAGCTGAACAAAACTTATTTGTGGCGTTGCACTGTGTGATAAAACTGCACATTTGTGGCCTTTTATTGTGGCCGGCCTAAGGCACAGCTGTGCAATAAGCATGCTGTCTAATCAGCATCTTGATATGCCACAACTGTGAGGTGGATGAATAATCTCGACAAAGGAGAAGTGCTCACTAATACAGATTTACATGTTTACATGTACAAATTTATGAACAATATTTGAGAGAAAAGGGCCTATTGTGGACATCGAAAAAGTCTTGCATCTTTGAGTTCAGTTCATGAAAAATGGAAGTAAACACAAGTGTTGCATTTATTATTTTGTTCAGTATACATCACGTCACACACACACATGTACACGCACACACACACACACACATTCACACAGAAACACACACAAAACCGTTTATCAAAGTACTGTGTTCATTTCAGTCGACTTCATTCCTTTTCAACATAACTAAAATCCAAATATAAACAAGTTCAGTTTAACCATATGTATAGATATCAGTAGGGAGTGAGAATGAGTTGAAATATCAGTATATTTGTAATTGTTTCATGCCAATGTGTAAAATGATCATCTAAACTACAAACTCACTTAATGAAATATCAATTGTCAGGTGCTCCATTGTCACTTGGGCTCAGTAGTTTTTGTTACCCACTGGTAGCTGGTTTGTGTAAGGATGTGGCTCCCTCTGGTGGTCGTCTCCTTCCGCCCATCACCTTGTCTTGCATGTTGTCTGTCTCAGGTTTGTGTGTTCTCAGGTGTGTATGATTTAGGTAATTAGGCTGTGTATATAAGTTTGCATTTGTGTGCATGTCTTTGTCGGGCCATTCATCTTCCTACCCTGGTGTGTCGTGTTTTTGCAGCTCCTTGGTTTTTGTGAGTACAACTCGTCATGTTGAAGTTTTTGTATTATTTTACCTCGTGTCTCTGAGTGTTCGTCTGCACCATTGGACTCACCCCCTCCCACACCACGCTGGATCATAACAGTAATGGCCCGACCATAAACAGTGAGTCCAGCGGGCGGAACTTCCAGAGGCAGAAGGTGACGGTTTCCGCTCGAAGAGAGCAGCCGTCACAGACGTGGTCCCTGCAGCTGCAGTTCCTGCGGCCGCTCTCATGCCTGCTGCAGTCTCTGTAGTTTTTCAATCTCCTGCAGTCTGTTTTCATTCAGTACAAGGATCACACCCAGTTCAGACTTTATTTTTCTCACCTGCCCGTTCTGTTTTTTCCTCGCCGTCTGGTCCCGGAGCGCGCCGCTGAGGTTTCGCCGTCTGCAGAGGTCCTGCGCCGCTGTCGCCTCTTCGCCTTCAGGGGGTCCCTGCGCCGCTGATGACGCCTCTACTGTTCTTCGGAGGGTCTCCGCGCTGGTGACGCCTCTACTTCGTGGGTGCTCGCGCCGCTGATGCCTCGGCGTCTACGGGGGTTCACGCGCTGATGACGCCTCTACTCACTTCGGAGGGTCCTCACGCTGCTGGAGCCTCTACGTCTGCAGGGGTTTCCCGCGCCAGGTGACGCCTCTACTGTCTTCAGAGGGTCCTCGTGCCGGTGACGTCCCTGCTGCAGAGCGTCCTCGCTTTTCCGACGCCTCCGCCTCGATGGAGGGTCTCCACATCGATGACGTCTCTACGTCCGATGACGTCTCTACGTCCGATGACGTCACTACGTCCGATGACGTCACTACGTCCGTTGACATTTCTACGTTTTGACGCTTGTTAGTTTTCTGGGTTTAGTCTGTGTTTAGGTCTGGTTTAGGTTTTTGCAAGTTTGGCTTTGTGTTTTGCTTTTTGTCCCTTGTCCTGTTCCCCTGTCCCTGTGTTCTCCTTCGTGCCCGCCCTGGTTGTTGGGGGTGTTCCTTGGGGACGCCTGGGGGCGTCTTTGAGGGGGAGGTACTGTAAGGATGTGGCTCCCTCTGGTGGTCGTCTCCTTCCGCCCATCACCTTGTCTTGCATGTTGTCTGTCTCAGGTTTGTGTGTTCTCAGGTGTGTATGATTTAGGTAATTAGGCTGTGTATATAAGTTTGCATTTGTGTGCATGTCTTTGTCGGGCCATTCATCTTCCTACCCTGGTGTGTCGTGTTTTTGCAGCTCCTTGGTTTTTGTGAGTACAACTCGTCATGTTGAAGTTTTTGTATTATTTTACCTCGTGTCTCTGAGTGTCCGTCTGTACCATTGGTCTTACCCCCTCCCACACCACGTTGGATCATAACAGTTGGATTATTGGTCTGATGACTTCTTGCTTTTCAATGAGCTACAGAGTCACTGTGAAGCCAAATTTCTTGGCAGCAAAACCAATATGTGTTTCATTTTTCTTGAATTTCATTCACTGAAGTTGATCCATGTCTGAACACACAAAATGGCCTGGCAAAGATTTGCAAGTGGGATAAAATACACCTACACAGTAGTTTCCTGGTGTGTTAACATTTCTATCATCATTTTGCCAACATTTCTATCATCATTTTGCCAACTTTCATTCAGAAAGAAACACAGCCTTTCACCTATTCAGTCAGAAAACCTTGTATCAGCATGGGATTCCATTAATGGGAATATTTTGTCTAGTTAAAAGAAGTGGAATGGACTGAAAACTGGAAGTTATGCACCATAACTCATGTTCCCTGAAGGAAGAGAACGAGGTGCAACATAATTGCTTTGGGAAATTGCGCCCCCGCGCGATTACCTGAAGGAATAGATTCACGCCTTTACGACAGGGGCGTCAGCGTCTCGCCAGAGTCCCCTCCCTCTGGGTATTTAAGGCGCTGACACCCGTCCATCGTCCTCCAAAATGCACTTCACCGAGCTTTCAGCATTGAAAAGGGCGAGGTATGTTACACCTCGTTCCCTTCCTTCAGGGAACATGAATTATGGTGCATAACTTCCAGTTCCCTTATCAGTCATGTCACTCGGTGCAACATAATTGCTATGGGAACGTAATTCATTCACGCCCTTGAAATCCTCAGCAAAATGCATGTGAGAACATCTGCCTTAATACGGCAGGCATCTCCCAGCTGCTCTCCTCAAGGTATCCAGAGAGCACAGTCCGAGAAGAAAAAAAGCCTCATGTAGAAACATCAGCTTGATGTTACCACCGGACACATAGATGAAACACCAACTTGAGACAGCATAAGCGTGCTCATGTGAATACCCATCATCTCCCTTTTTCTCTGGAAACCTTGAGAAGCAGGAGGAAAAGAGCAAGGGTCCCATTACGCCACTAGTAATTAGATGGCAATGTGGAGGTAGAAAACCCAGTCCAAGCACAGGGTAACCTTCCAAGTCCCCAGGGGAAAATTTTCATATATGCAAGGGGCACGACTGTCAAAGTGGAGCCCATCCTGATGTTGGAAACCTGTTAAAGGAGAGGGGAACCCCTCCATTGAACATCTCCTAAGCAAACATAAACCCCAAGGGACACCCTTGTGTATGTTATTACTGTTTGTTTTGGAGAAAAGCAATCAAAGCCTTAGCTCCTCAGCCAGTTCCCTTCAAAGGCCAGGCTGAAAGCCGCCACAACTCCGGACGTGGATGTAGAAGCTGCCCATGTGCCTGAGTCAGCAGGTCCCTGTGATGAGGCAATTGCCATGGTATCCCTGATAACATTGAGATCAGTTCCGGGAACCACGGTTTCTGCGGCCACCTGGGAGCTATCAGGATCAGGGAGAGGGCTATCAGGATCAGGGAGAGGGCTCCCTGACGTACACATTCCAGTGTCACCTTGATCAGAGGGACAGGTGGAAAAGCATAGTACAACAGCCCTGCTGGCCAATCATGGGCCAGAGCATCCGTTCTCAACGGTGCATATGTTTCCTTCAAAGAGAAGTAAAGGTCACACTGTGAGCTAGCTCTGCAAGCAAACAAGTCCACTGAGGCTCTCCCAAATCGTGACCAGACCTGCTCCACAATCTGTGGGTTCAGGCTCTATTCTGACGGCAAGAGAGGCCCTCTCGAGAGGGCATCCACTCCATAATTTAGTGCACCGGGAACATGTTGCCCTGGGCGACAAGATTCTCGGAGCACACCACGTGAGCATCTTCTGCGTCACTCCGAGGAGGGCTTGAGACCTTGTCCCTCCCTCCCTGTTGATGAAAGACACCGTGGTCCTGTTATCTGATTTCACCAGGACGTGCTACCCTACAATCAGACCTTTGCCAAAAAAGTATTTTACTGATAGGAATACGGCCAACAATTCCAGGAAGTTGATATGTAATCTCGCCTCCTGTTTATTCCAAAGGCCACGGTCGTTCCGATTTCTGCAGATCGCCCCCCATCCTGTTTTTGAGGCATCCGTTGTGATGACCACACGAGATGACACTCTACCCAGCGGGACCCCTTCCGTGAAGACAGACAAGTCTCTCCAAGGTTCCAGGGCCCTCAGGCACTCTGAATCTATTCTAACCTTTCCTGCTCGACCAGGCAGGGCGGGTTGTGTCTGTTGGTTTAGCCATACTTGTAGGCCCGCATTTTCAGCAATGCGTGTGGCACACAGGGTATGGCTGCCGCCAAGAGGCCTAAAAGGCGTTGGCACGTTTTCATGGGGACCCGCTGATACAGTTTAAATTTTGCCAGGCAATGGCGAATCGAGGAAACTCGTTCCTTTGAGAGCCATGCTCTGTACCGGATGGTGTCGATCTGTATTCCCAGAAATACGGTAACCCGTGATGGAGTTGTCACTCTTTTGTAGGTTTATGACAAAACCGAGAGACTCCAGGTGAGAGATCACCCTGCATGAGTGTAACTGGGCCTGTATTCTCCTTCTAGCCAGAATTAGGAGGTCATCCAGGTAGTTCATAACTCTGAGTCCTTGATTCCTAAGGGGAGTCAGGGTTACGTCCAGACATTTAGTAAATGTACGAGGAGCCGTCTTCAAACCGAAGGGTAAGGCTTTGAATTCATAAGCCTCTAAAGTAAAACGGAGGAATTTTCTGTGTTCCTCCACACGCCTACATGGAAATAGGCATCTTTCAAATCCATTGTACATGCGTAGTCTCCTGGTCTCACAGACTGGAGAACCTGCCGCAGTGTAAGCATCTTGAACTTAAAAGTTTTTATTCTCTTGTTCAGAGTCCTGAGATCCAGGATCGGTCTCAGGGAATGATCCTTTTTGGGCACCAGGAAGTACTTGCTGTAGTGGCCGGAGCGTAGTTTGCGTTTCGGGACCAAACTTATTACTCCCTTCTGCAGCATCGTCAATACTTCCTCCCTCAGCATGTGTGCACGTGCAGGGTTAATGTTTGATTGCAGTACCCCTGTGAAGGGGGCGGTCTCCTGGTGAACTGCAACTTGAGCCCATGACATATAGTCATCATGACCCATTTGTTTGGTAAACACGGCCTCCAGGCCTACACGTGCGCCATGAGCCTGGAAGGCATGTCCAATTGCTGCTTGTCATGTTTGAGTGCGGGAGGGGTGGCCTTTGACCCCTCTTGTGCTCTCTCGAGCAGGCTGGTCAGCCCAACAGAAGATATCGCGAGATCTGACTGTTTCAGGCAGAGCTCGTGTATCTTCCTGCGGTTCATAGTTCATACAAACGTTGGGGTGACCGGGCCTTTTCTGTCGTTGCACCCAGTCTCTGGAATATGCTATCTCTGGACTTGCGCTCCATCACTCATATGGAGTCTTTTAAATATAATCTTAAAACCTTTTTATTCAGGCAGGCTTTTAATACCTAGTACTGTAGTTCTTTGACATTCTTGTTAGGTCTTAATTTTTTTAAATTTTTTACTGGCTGTTTTTTATTGTTATTTTTTATTGTTTTATTTCTGTATTGTTCAGCACTTTGTGCACCTTCTGGCTGCTGAAAAGGGCTCTATAAATAAAGATTGATTGATTGATAGTTTGACCACATGGTTTGTGTTTTATGAAAATGGGACTCGAGTCAAGAACCAGGGCAGTCTGTGCTTTGGTACTTTTATTTTCGTATATGCATGAAACAGTGTTTGTTTTGACTACACATACAGTAGGCGAGTCATGTTTAGTGCGCACACACATGTCACTAGCTCCTCGTAGTGTTTTACAAGTGGAGACTGGGCTCGAAAGGTCAGTTTCCCGTACCGCGTGGGCGGGCAAACCTGTAAATTCATGAATTCTTCCTGTTCCATCAGGCCCGAATCTGTTTGCCACATGGGGTCATTGAACAGGCCCTTGGCCGATACTAGAAAGGCTCAGAGTCGCCAGCAGGTCTCTTCCGCGGAGGGCGACGCATGTCTTCATTGGGAGGTGCAAAGCCTTTCCTCGGCAGCCCCTTGCGGAGGACTTTTGCCTGTTTGCGTCTTTGTTCCAGCCTGGCCTGGATCCGTTCCAGGGCTCCACCGAAGAGTCCCTTCGGCTCAATTGGGTGCTGGAGGAAGGGGGACCTCTGGTTTTCCAGGAGGTCCGTTACAGTCAACCAAAGATGGCGCTGGGCGACAACCACTTCCGCCATTGCTCTGCCTTGCGTGATGGCTAGTGTCCCCATCATGCGGAGCATGAAGTCAGAGGCGCGGCAGGCCTCCTCCATGGCCTCCGTTGCGGCTTGTTCGTTTGTCATCACCTGGAGTTCCTGCAGCTTTTCTGCCAGGTACGCCTGCATTATGGTTGAGGCGTTCATCGCACGAGCCACGAGGCCCTGAGCCTTGTAGCACTTTTCAAGCTGTTTCTCCGAAGCGCGGCAGGCCCTGCTGGGCAGCGCTGGCTTTGCCCCTGTAGCTGCAGGGGCCAGATGAGCTGCCAGGGTCTCCTCTATCATGAATTCTTCCTGTTCCATCAGGCCGTGGTACGCTGGCGAGGCCTGCTGCCTCCATTCCAGCGACATCCAGGAGTCTGAATAGTGGCAGCGTCATGGGAGCTCCGGGTTCCGCCCAGGAGCGTGTGAGCTCCATGAGGAAGTCCGGGAAAATGGGCATTTTTTGTGACGTTGTCGGCTGCTGCTTCGCATAGAAGTAGTTTCCCGTCAGCCTCGTAACCTGTTGGCGAGGCGTGGGGTCTGGCGACACGACCTGCAGGGCGTCCGCCGCCCTATGGCACAGGTTGAACAGAGCAGGGACCGACACGTCCGGTTCCGGTAGAATTTGCGCCAGGTTCTGGGAGGAATCAACACTTTCCCCTCTGCAACCGTACTCAGCGTCCTGGTCAGACACCTCGGGCGTCGAGTCCTCGACGGGGACCACGGAGTCCGATACGTTCTCATCCCCGACTTGACCGTTGCATTCCAGGTCCATGTTCTCGAGCTCCGGTTTGGGAGCGAGCATCTCTGTGAGGCGTGCGGCCTTCAGCGCCGTGGCCTTCGCCATGGATTTAGCCAACGCGTCCGCGCGGCGTTTCCTCACTACCGCCGGCATCCGACAGCAGTGGGAGCAGGAGTCGGGGGATTCCAACGCTTTTCTTGCGTGCAGAATCCCTAGGCAGACAGGACAGGCCTTGTGGGTGTCCGTCGCCGAGAGGGAGTAGCCGCAGCCGCTGGGGCAGGGGCGCGAGCGAGGGCTCGCCGTCCTGCTGGTTTTCTTCGGAATCTTTGTCCTCCGTTTTCCCTTCTCGGGAGCCATGTCCGGAGACGAGAAGCGTCAAGGCTGTTCCTAGTTTCCTTTTGTTCGAAGACGTCTTCTCCGTTGTCTTGCTTTCGCTGGCTAGCCTGCTAATGGTTAGCAGGGAGTGTTGTGACGCAGTTAGCGCCATCGAGCGAAGCAACTGCTGAGAGAGAAGAAAACTTTGAAGTAAGTAGAAAAATGCTGGACTAGCTTTCGCCAGCCCAGCAGTACGCAGGAAAAATTTCTCTGTACGCTCAGTGTAGGGAGCAAGCTCACCTCTGATCGAGCGATGCGACAACAGAGAAGTCCCACGAAGTTCAGGTTTTAAGCGAGGTGAAGGGCAATAAGAGGATGATAGATGGGCATCAGCGCCTTAAATACCCAGAGGGAGGGGACTCTGGCGAGACGCTGACGCCCCTGCCGTAAAGGCGTGAATGTATTCCTTCAGGTAATCGCGCGGGGGCGCAATTTCCCATAGCAATTATGTTGTACCGAGTGACATGACTGATAAGGGAACAAATATTTTTTTATTTATTTTTTAAGCAAGCCTAATCTGCATCCACATGATTTTATCTTTGATCTTAGTCGATATTATTATTGATTTTATTTGATTTTATCACTTGTTTTATTTTGATCTTTGCTTTATTACACTTTGTAGCACTTTGAGATTTTTATTAATGAAAGGTGCATTATAAATGGAATTCATTATTATTATTATTATTATTAAATATATTCAATAGTCTACTATAAAAGTTGAAAACATACATTTAAACAGCGTAAGGCGTTTAAGACATCAAGATTATTCAAGCGTATTATCAAGCGTTGGATTATTCTTGATTATTCATCAAGATCATTCATCAAGACTAACGCCCGGAAGGCCTCTGGTCCTGACAACATACCTGGTCGTGTGCTGAAGGACTGTGCAGGGGAACTCGCAGCGGTCTTCACGGACATCTTTAACATCTCACTGAGCCAGGCCATCGTCCCCACCTGTTTCAAAGCCACCACCATCATCCCTGTCCCAAAGAAGGCAACGCCCGCATGCCTCAATGACTATCGCCCAGTAGCACTCACCCCCATCCTGATGAAGTGCTTTGAACGGCTAGTCATGAAAAGCATCACATCTGTCCTCCCTGACTCCCTGGATCCCTTCCAATTTGCATACCGACCTAATCGCTCAACCGACGATGCCATCTCCTCTGCCCTTCACACAGCTCTCACACATCTGGACACGAAGGACTCCTATGTTAGAATGTTGTTCATCGACTTCAGCTCGGCATTTAACACCATCATCCCCCAACAGCTCATCCTTAAACTGGACAGTCTGGGGCTGAACACCTCAATGTGTAACTGGCTGCTAGACTTCCTGACCGGGAGACCACAGACAGTGCGGGTCGGGAGTAACACATCTAGCACCATCACATTGAACACAGGGGCCCCACAAGGATGTGTGCTGAGCCCCCTTCTATTCACCCTGCTAACACACGACTGCACACCATCGTACAGCTCCAACCACTTCATCAAGTTTGCGGACGACACAACAGTGGTGGGTCTCATCAGCAACAACGATGAGACGGACTACAGGAACGAGGTGAGCCGCCTGGCCTTGTGGTGCGGACACAACAATCTCACTCTCAACGTGGAGAAGACAAAGGAGATTGTTGTGGACTTCAGGAAGAAGGATGCCCAACATGCCCCTCTGACCATCAACAGCACCGCAGTGGAGAGAGTAGACAGCACCAAGTTCCTGGGAGTGCACGTCTCAAAGGACCTGTCCTGGAGCAGGAACACTGCAGCACTGGCAAAGAAGGCTCACCAGCGTCTCTACTTTCTCCGCAAGCTGAAAAGGGCTGGAGCTTCAACCCCCATCATGAGCACCTTCTACAGAGGTGCAATAGAAAGTGTCCTGACCAGCTGCATCACTGTGTGGTTTGGTGCATGTACTGCATCCAGCCGCAAGAGCCTCCAGCGCATCGTGAAAGCAGCTGAGAAGATCGTGGGCACCTCCTTGCCCTCACTGCAGGACTTACACAGCAAACGCCTCACTCGGAAAGCCCACTGCATGGCAGGTGATCCCACACACCCACTACACAGCTGCTTCAGACTGCTGCCATCAGGGAGGAGACTGAGGAGTCTCCAGGCTCGAACCAGCAGACTGAGAGACAGCTCTGTTCATCAGGCAGTCAGGATGCTAAACACTCTGCCTGCTCTGCCCCCCCTCCCATTTGAACTGCCTTAACACTAAAACTTTCTCACACATTACCACACAACACAAAGATTTTAACACTGGACTCTGTGTCATCAAACGGGTTATTCACTAAACTCTCGGTCATGTGCTCATACAGTTTGCACTACTTCTCATACTTGCACTAATGTTTGTATTACATCACTGCCTATAATCATAATACTGTTTACATTCTCTGTTTACATTTATTAATACTGTTTACTTTTATTACTACTGCTTACATGTAATTACTACTGTTTACATTTACACTACTCTAATATCTACACCACTGCTGATACATATACAGTGTGCTCTGAACGGTCTTATTTAGGGATGCCCAATGTGCCTTACTGCATATGCCACTTTTTGCCTCTATAACAACATCAACTACTACCTCATACATATACTGTGTACATTAACTCATACGCTGCTTTGCCACTTTGCAAATGTCAATGCTAGAAACCTTTAGTTTATTTTAGTTATACTTTTTATACTCTTTTTTTATACTAGTATGCAAAAACTCAGGACAGTATTATGTTCATTAAATGTTTAATGTTTTAGTTTTAGTTTTAGAGTTGGTGTAAATTTTCATACTCTTATACCACTATGCAAAAACTCAGGACAGTGTTAGTTTTACTATTTTATGCTTATGTCTATTATTATATGTTTCAGTGTTTCAATGTTTAGATGTTTACTGTTGCACCGAGGGACTGAGAGAAACGCAATTTCGGTCCTGTGTATGTCCTGTACAGTACATATTGCAGATCTGACAATAAAGTTGACTTTGACTTTGATACATTTAAACTGTGCAAACGGATACACTGTGAGTGTGTATAGACAGCCAGACAATCACTAAAATGTTTTTTTTTTTTTTTTTCAGGCACAGGAAGAAGTAGTAATATAATTTGTTGTTTTTATAAATGCTTCATATACAGTACAGTAATTTTTTTTTGCACAGTACTGAAGAAAATATATATAAAAGGACTTAAGACAAGTAACAGTCAATGTATTAAATCAGGAATATAGCAAAGCATAATTTACAAATGCTGGTGAAGATTCTCAGTCGTCCAGGACATGATGAAATCAAAAAAGGCGTTCAATACAGGATCAACTGGACTTTATTTGTTGATCGTGAGCAACATGAACTCAGTGACATACAATGTTGCT
>JBBPBX010024882.1:19902-39325 GCA_038048925.1 Garcialebias charrua | reverse complement strand
ATTGTTTGTTTGTTTATTGTTTAAGGAAATTCTACCATTACTGTTCATTGTTCTTTAGTTTTAGCAGGTCGCTTTCGTAAATGAGCCCATGAGGTTCAAAAGATTTACCTGACTAAATAAAGGTTGAATGAATGAATGAATAAGTGACTCGTTAAACAAACTGACTCATTAAACAAACCGATTGTTAAACAATTGACTAGTTAAACAACTGACTCGTTAAACTAACTCATTATACAGACTCATTAAACAAACTGACTCGTTAAACTGACTCATTAAACTAACTCATTATACAGACTCATTAAACAAACTGACTCGTTAAACTAAGTGATTTATTAAACAATCTGACTTGTTAAACTAAGTGACTCGTTAAACAAACTGACCCGTTAAACTAACGATTGTTAAACAATTGACTCATTAAACAAACTGATTCGTTAAACTGACTCATTATACAGACTCATTAAACAAACTGACTCGTTAAACTGACTCATTAAACTAACTCATTATACAGACTCATTAAACAAACTGACTCGTTAAACTAAGTGATTTATTAAACAATCTGACTTGTTAAACTAAGTGACTCGTTAAACAAACTGACCCGTTAAACTAACGATTGTTAAACAATTGACTCATTAAACAAACTGATTCGTTAAACTGACTCATTAAACAGACTGATTAAACAAACTGACTCGTTAAACTGAGCCGTTAAACAAACTGACTTGTTATTATAATAATAATAATAATCATCATTTTATTTAAAAGCGCCTTTCAGGACACCCAAGGACACTTAACAAACCAATACAGTACAAACATCCGCGACAAATTTAAATATAAAATACATAAAGATTATAAAATACAAAATGATAAAAATACATTTAGTAAAGTTAATGATAAGCTAGTCTAAAGAGATGTGTTTTCAGGGCTGTCTTGAACAGAGAAAGGGAGGTGGTGTTTCGAAGGTCTGGTGGTAGAGCGTTCCAGAGGTGAGGGGCAGAGCAGGTGAAGGCCCTGCTCCCCATGGTGGAGAGGTGGGCAGAGGGTACATGGAGTTGTAGTGAAGAGGAGGACCTGAGAGAGCGTGATGGGATGGAGATTTGTAGGAGGTCAGATAGATAAGGAGGGGCAAGGTTGTGGATAGATTTGAACGTGAGGAGTAGAATTTTGAAGATGATGCGTGATTTAACCGGGAGCCAGTGGAGCTGCTGCAGGACAGGAGTGATGTGGTTATAGTAGGAGGTTTGAGTGATGACACGGGCAGCTGAGTTCTGGACCATCTGTAACTTGTGGAGGGATTATCACCCCTGCAGGGAAGCTGCGTCACAAGTTACTGTATACTGTATCTCAAAGGCAACAATTAAAAATGTATCCTTATTCAGCTACATTGTTGGACATACATCAAAACATCTCAAAGTTTCCAACAGGTCCTCTGGATGGTTTCATTTTGTTGAATAGTTTTGTCTTTCATCCAAAAGACTTCATCAGTCTGAGGAGCTGCAACAAACCCAGTATTATGATCTGTTTTCTTGTTGCTGTATTCATCTGTGTTCATCTGTGACCATCTGCTCATACAAACTCATGTTCGTGCTGCTGTGTATTACTAGTTGATGCTTTTCTTAGTTAGGTGTGTATTACTAGTTGATGCTTTTCTTAGTTAGTTCTAGATGTTATTACTGTTTTTCTCTTTCATTTGTTGTTGGATGTAACTGGGACCTCGTGTACATAATCTCGTTTTCATCTCATGTACCACATGCGGTGCAAATGACAATAAAGACTCTCTGACTCTGACTCTCTGACTCTCTGACTCTGATTATACTGTAAATAGCACTGCACATAGTGGATCAACCAGTTTTATGGTGGTGAGATGGTTTCTGGAGTCTGCCCTCTCCCCTGCCAACTTATTTGAGGCAATCATGGCCAAAGTTGACTTATTGACCCACTATATGAAGGTGCTATTTATAAGACTGAGTTTGTTGTTGCTTCTTGGACAGATTAAGTCTTGTGGTTGAAAGACGAAACCTTTCAACATATACAATTTGTCCAGAGGACTTGACTCAACTTTGTTGGATTTTTTAAATCTGGATTATTAAATCCAGGGAGCATCCTTACCAGATGCCCGAACCACCTCAACTGGCCCTCTTGTTGTGGAGGAGCAGCGGTTCTACTCCGAGTCTCTCCCGGATAACTGAACTTCTCACCCTATCTCTAAGGGAGAGTCCAGCTACTCTGCGGAGGGTACAAAAATGTAGGAAAATGTTGTTTTTAAATTTCAACTAAAATATAGAATAGTAGGAAAAATGGTGGCCCAACTGGTAGAGCTGCTCCCTCTCAGTGAGCATGTCACCCTGGTTCAAATCCCGGTCCGGAGGCCTTTCCGTGTGGAGTTTGTATGTTCTCTACGTGTTGCATGGGTTTTCTCCGGGTACTCCAGTTTCCCCCCACAGACCAAAACATACATGTTAGGCTGCTTGGCGACTCTAAATTGTGTTTAGGTGAGAGAGAGAGTGAATGATTGTTTGTCTCTATGTGTCCATGTGATGGACTTGCAACCTGTCCAGGGTGTACCCTGCCCCTCGCACAGTGATTGCTGGACATGAGCACCGGTGACCCCCAGGACCCAAAAAGGAAGATAATGGATGGATGGAAAAATGTCTTAAACCAACCAAGATGTTAAGTCTTAAAAATGCAATGAAGTTTTAGTAAGAGTCTTTACAAAGCAGAATACAGCTGAATAAAACAATTTCAAAACTTTGCTAGCAGTTGATGTGAGTGCTATTTTGTAATCCGTTACACCACCATCAATTTTGCACTCCATATTTACCCTGACAGAAATAAGATAATAACTGTGGCTTAAATTCCCTATAGGCTGCGCTTGAGGTGCCACAGCTAGCTGTTGCTGCTACCATTTGTGCTGAAAGCTAAGTATAGACTTTAACATACACTAAATAAACATTTAATGTGAAATTGATTGTGGTGTAAAGAGTTATAAAATAGAATTTGTATACCCTGATGCATGATCAATAATCCAGGTAGAAATTTTAAAAAAAGCTAAGTCTGGTCCTCTGAACATTCAAAAAACAAAACAAAAATATTGTAGAAACGTTTCGTCTTTCATCCGAAAGACTTCCTCAGTCTTAGATGATGTATTCAGCTCAGTCTTTGTCAGCTGGTTTCTGCTGTCATCAGCAAACTGGTTGATCCACTGTGAGAGGGTGCTATTTATAAGACTGAGCTGAATACAGCGTCTCAGACTGAGGAAGTCTTTCGGATGAAAGACAAAATGTTTCTACAGTTTTTTTTGCTTTGTTTTAGTTTGTTTTTTGAATGTCCAGAGGACCAGACTTAGCTTTTTTAGATAGAATTTGTATAATTTGCTGTAATACTTTGGAAAGTGCAGTTTTGTGATGACAGCAATACACTTCAAAGACTGCAGGAAAACTGTTAGCTTTTTAGAGGTTTGAGGTCTGAAGAACTATCTACAGTACTCTAAAAAAGTTAAGTCAGGTTGTCTGGACATATTCTTTTTGTTGAAACGTTTCATTTTTTATCCTAAATACTTAGGCCATGTACACACGTAGCCTGGTGTTTGAAAAACGAATATCTGCACAAAAAAAAAAAAATCCGTACATACATGTTCGGATATTTAAAATGTTCGTCTACATGTCCCCGTTTATTTTAACCACAGAGCGTTGTAAAGAATATGCCAAACCCATAGGTGGCAGTGTAGTGCAGTCACAACCCTTCAACCCAGCCACAACTTCCTGTTATTATTATTATTTTTTCATTCGTTTGTGTGGACAGACCGTGTGTTGGAGTACAACGTTAATAAAACGCAGGAAAATGTTGATTGGGAATCATGTCAGAGCAGGTATGTTGACATTTTAGCGCTTTTTTTAGAGCATTATGTGACGTCAGCGCCGCTCCAGCTGCCGCAGAAAAACGCAAATCTCTGGTTCTGAAAGTCCACACGCAAACCCGAAAGCGGAAAATTCTCAAATCTCCACTTTGGTCTGAGTTTTTTAATTTTTCGTTTATAGTTACATCAACCGGAGTTCACGTGTGGATGAAAGGCCGAACCGCATGATAAACTGTTCGGTTTTACTGATATCCGGCTACGTGTGTACAGGGCCTTAGTCCGAGGAGCTGCTCTAAACTCAGCCCTCTGAAAAGCAAGTCTGGGCACCAGTGTTGGGAATGTTACTTCAAAAAAGTAATTAATTATAGTTACTAGTTACTTCGCCCAAAAAGTAACTGAGTTAGTAACTGAATTACTCACCTATAAAAGTAATTAGTTACCAGGGAAAGTAACTATTGTTTGTTTGGTTGGTTTAAGTTTAGATATATCTACGAATTTTAAGTAGAAATGCTTACAGCACCTCAACAGAACATGACTGTTATAGTTACATCAACCGGATGTAATCTGATCTGACAAGTCAGATCAGATTACGACGGACGTACACTTCGCTCCGGGACATAATGTACACTTCACATGCACGTTCTTGCCTTTTACCTCAAGGAGAGTAAAGTAGTTTCTGTATTTCCACTTTGAAAACGCCAACTTTCCCTCCAGACTCGCCATTGCTGCCAGACTTCTGTTAACTTTTCAGATTTGAAGCTCCCTGCTGCAGCGTGTGTGAGCTGATCAACAAAACCGCTGATTGGCTGACCTCTGCCTGACACTCTACCTTAGCCAATCAGCATCATCCTTATTGTTTCGTCCCTCCCTCCCCTCTGCTCCCACGTCTATGCTCCTACCCTCCCTCCCCTCTGCTGCTTCCCCCTCCACCCTCCCTCACCAAGGGAAAAAAAAAGTAAACAAGCAGCGAGAGACAGCGCGCAGAAGACAAAATAACGTACACCATTTTAGTGTTTGTAACGGTAACGGCGTTGTAACGATAGACATAGTAACTACTTAGATTACCCGTTAATGAAAAAAATAACTCAGTTTGTAACGCCGTTTATTTATAACTCCGTTATTCCTATCACTGCTGGGCACTAATGATCAGTCGTGAGGCTGATGACCCTCCTTTATCATGTGAACAACTAGTTCTGGCTGTCATCAGTAAACTGGATGACCCACTATGAGAAGGTGCCATTTATAAGACTGAGTTTGTTGCAGCTCCTCAGACTGATGAAGTATTTTGGATTAAAAATGAAACATTTCAACTAGAAGAATCTGTCCAAAAGACCTGACTTACCATTTTTTCCGCATGATAACTCGCACCTCTCTATAAGTCGCTTTGTCCAATTATTGGCAAGAAATTGGAAAAATCCATAAACGTGTCGCACCTCTATTTAAGTCGCATCTATTATGCGTCACCGCTACGCGACGTGTCATCGCATCATTTGCCCTGCTGAAAATGGCGGCCACATGAGCGAGCAAGCACAGAAGGACTTTAACAACACAGTAAAAACAATTATTTGTTTGCTGAAAATTATAGCAAAGATGTGTCTTAGCTGAACTTTTCCTCAATAAATTGACACAATTGTCAAATCAGCTGGATTTAAAAAGTAGTTTCGCTACGTGCACGCGCACGGTTGGGACGGCTTTATTTCTTTAAAATTTAGCAAAATAAACGCTTAACAAATATATTTCTTAGCTGACTTTATAACACAAGGACTCCTGAGCTTAACCGTTCCTTAATAAATTCACAAAATGGTCGAATCAGCTGGATTTTTACATGTTTCGCTTTGACTTCTTCCAAAACGTTGCGTACGCTGCGAAAATAAATTATAAATAAATCGAATTTTAGCTCAAAAATCTCATACAGCTAACAGTTTGTAAATGTCCACCCAGTAATTACTTTCTGAAATCTTTGCTGTGCTTTAGTAGTTCATACCTCCAGAGCAGGAGGCCGGTCTGCGACAGAGTCAGTCCGACCAGAGGAGCCTGCCGTCGGACACATGAGGTGGGAACGGTCGGTGTACCCCAGCGGACAAAAGTGGTACTGCACCATTTTTTTTTGCAAAAAGAAAAAAGAAAAACGGTCATATCTTAGCCAAAAATTGGTCTAAAAATATGGGAAATAATCCATAAACCAGTCTCACCTCTCTATTAGTCGCAGGACATTCAAACTAGGAAAAGAAGGCGCGACTTATAGACCGGAAAATACGGTAACCGTTTTGTATTTTTTCCTACCTGGATTATTAATAATAATACAGTATAATAATGTCACACGATGTCATCACTGTACGTTTCCATACCATGGCAAAATTTGTATCTGCATTTAACCCATCCACCACCAGGTGGTGCAGTGGGCAGCTATTGTAAGCGCCCGGGGAGAAATTTGGGGATGAGGTGTGCTGCCCAGAGACACCACAAGGTATGCAGGGACTGGGGATCGAACCTGGGACTTTTGGGTCCCAAGCTGGCTGCCCTGCCTCTACCATCTTGGCCCCATGAATCAGCATTAATTGTTAAACACAACCTTATTTCTAAGGACATATGTTTTTTCTTTCCAAAATTAGATTAATTGTATTATTGATTAAAAAGGATAAAATAAAAAAGGTACGTTTTTAAGACAACTGCACCATTAAAGAATTCCAGTTCATCAGCACCCCTTACCAAACCCTATATACCCAACTCCAATGAACACAGGTCTGACAGTACACAACCTGGGGTCACACTGCAGCCTCCACTGGCCATCAATGGGCGCTCTCTTTACTCGCCACTGTGTCTTGATGTGTTCAGGTTGGCTGCTGTCTTTATTGATCTTCCCCCCCTCTCTCCGACTCCCTCTGCTCCATCTCCTGCCCTCCCAGCCAGTTCCGCAGTATTCCGCCATCAGTGATGTAGAGCTTGGAGGCTTTCAGGGCTGCAGCTGTCAGCGCTGCAGCGGACACTCTTAATTGGCTCCCCTGGGGCAGTCCCCATGGTGAAGCAGAGCTGGGCAGTTTTACTGGTGGCATGCTGACGAGGACCAAAGCAGGCCTAGTTTAAAACTCGTACAGCAGAACTCTGGGATGCATTATGTAATGTTTTAGAACATGTATAGAGACAAAAAAAATGTATTTAACAAAATACCTTGACACTGTGTGCTTTGTAAGTTGTGTATTCCTGCCTTATTTAAATGTCTTTGTATAATTGGGTTAAAAAGCACAATGGTTTGTTTTAGAAGAAATGAATATAACAATCTGTAGGCTTACCTGATAAACCAATACTACTGCCAACAGGGATCGGAGCCTTTTCTTTCCAATGCATGGATCCCTTAATGATGATGTACGGCACGCCTTCACTCCATCTGTGTCTTTTCATTTATCTTTATTTCTTCAGTTTCATATCATCTTTTACCTTAATATTCCCACATCTTTACTTTTTTTTTTCTTTTCGCTTTGCTGGTTTTCTGCAGCTCAGTGGCAGAGCAGAAGAACGAGTCAATGAATCAGACATGTGCTTTCCTCTCCGTCATTTTTATTCCTCTGCTTTATCGCCTGCCCCCCTTTATGTCATATGCTCTTCGTGACCTTCCTTCATTCTATAACTTATTTTTGCTTTTCTTTACCCTATTATTTCTCCTCTAGCATCTCTTCCGTTTAGTGTACCATCCGTTCATCCATTCTCTTTGTGTGTCTTCCTCTGCTGCAGCAACTAGTGGCTGTATCTTTATTTTCAGGTCTTCTCATCACAGCTAACACAATTCTAGCTCTTGCTTTCATTTCCTCCATATCTCTTTCGTCCACCCCAGACAGGCGGAGTCTTTATGGGACTCCAAACAAATAAAACAGTGAATGTTTTTCCCCTCTGCTATTAACTGAGACGCAGGCTGCCAGATCAATAAGGCATAAGGAACATAAACAGTCAGGGAGATTTACAAGAAATAACTTAAGTAACTGAGGATTGTCAGAACCACCACCGTTCATCTCAGCATCACGTTCAGATTGAACCCATTGGCAGTGGAAGGTTTTGTTGTTGTTGTTGTTGTTTTTTGTAATTTCCATGCATATCAAACATTTTCCGGTTCTAGTTTGACATTTTCATTGTACAAAAATAATACAGTTTACATTTTTTTTAATTAAATTTCCCAGAAAGGTTGCAAAACAATTAACAAGTTATGTTTTATTTATTTTTTTAAATCATTTGAACAACATCAGTTTTGAGGAATATTGTGAAATTTTAATTATTACATGAATCAACTTACCGAATTGACAAGATAACAGCTAGTCCAGAAGCAGCTAAAGACAAAGTGAATGTTTACCATGTAAAGGAAAGTCGAGAACAGTGAACTGGTTTTTAAAATGGCATTTACATGGTATGACTTTTTTATTTTGTTTTTTTATGGAGCTTTTTGCAGAAACACATCCAGACAGTATGGAGTGGTTGGAGAAGAGCTGCAAATGTTATTTGTGACAAAAAGGTGTCAGCAAAGGTCAAAGGAAAAGTTTACAAGACAGTGGTGAGACCAGCTATGTTGTATGGTCTGGAGACAGAGACATGGACAAAAAGACAAGAGAAGAACTGGAAGTGTCAGAAATGAAGATGTTGAGGTTCTCCTTAGGAGTGACAAGGATGGATAAGATCAGGAATGAGATCATCAGAGGTACAGCACATGTTGAACAACTGGGAGATAAAGTTAGGGAGGCCAGACTGAGATGGTTTGGACATGTCCAGAGGAGGGACAGTGGGTATATTGGTAGAAGGATGTTAGAAATGCAGCTGCCAGGAAAAAGACAAAGAGGAGATACATGGAGGTAGTTGAAGTGAGTACAGAGGATGCAGAGGACAGAGTGATGGAGGAAGACTCACTGTTGAGACCCCTGAAGAGGGAATAGTAGAAAGGAGGAGGTGAATTTTATTCTAAAAGCATTTACACTGTTGTCAATGTCATATGGTTCAAGTATTTTTGGCAGAAATATGAGACATTACCCAGCGGTTTACCACAGTATCTGTGCTTACAAAAGTTTGTAGGTTTTTATGTATGTAACGAATTTTCCGGACTATAGGTCGTTTTGTCCAATTATTGCCCAAAAATTGGAAAAAAATCCATAAACGGGTCGCACCTAAATATAGGTCGCACCTACGTCACTGCCGACGTAACGCATCATCCACCGCTGACGTGACGCATCACCGCTGAGACAACCCGGAAATGTCGACGAGTGTTTAGCTGTGTTGCAAATGTCTGCCACAGGAGCGCACAGCAAGGCTTTTCAGAAGATTAACACGGTAAAAACAATTATTTGTTTGCTAAAAAATTATAGCTGACATTATAGCACAAGGGTTCCTGAGCTTAACTGCAAATTCGGCAAAGAACCGCAACCTATAGTCCGGAAAATACAGTAATCATGCCTTGCGAAAGTGACGGTGATGTAAAAGTTTATAAATAGCATGAACCACATCTTTCAGATTGGAACTGTTTTAAGAAGGCATCAATCTCTTTTGGTTTTAGCTTCCTTCAGTCTAGCCCTGAGCTCATCAGTCCAGTCGAAAACGAACTTCCTCCAAACTGGTGTTGTTTTAAGACCTATCTAAAATGCATTAATTATTTATTTCCTTAACCTTTGCACAGCACTTAACGTCAGCAAGTCCAAACTTTATCTTTAACACACATTACATCAAACATCAGTTGGAATTAAAATAGAGTCCAGAAGGAAAATGATTAACATACATCTACCGCTCTGTGGAGTGGCATCCAATTAGCATCGAGTATGAAAGAAGAAGCAGCTTTACAATTTGGTATTTGTATGGCCTCTGGTTCTTGGTATTTTCAACTGGTTTGTTAATTAAAGTTTGTGTGCGTGTGCGGAGGGGGATGGGGGGAGGTAGTGCAAATGACCTTTTAGCTGAATTTGTTTGCTTGCTGCTGCTCAGTCGAGGGGTTTGTTTCCTTCCTTCACATGTGAGTAACAGAGCGCAAAAACATGGCTGCACCCTTGGGTGTCCTGCGGTTGGAATTATACAGTTACCTGGTTGGCTGGTTGAACATATGTTGCATATACACAGTGACACCACAGGCGTGTGCACCCTTCTCTGATCTTGTAAACAAAACGAACAGACAAAGCAGATGTTCACGTGATTCGGTATTTGTCACTTCGAGCAAAATCTATTTCAGTGTCTCACAAAATGTCAAGTGACAGCTTCCCTGGAAGAGTCCAATCCCTTTATCACCCCGTGCACAGAACGTACAAGTGCTATATTACACTTCAAGATTCTAAGTGGCATCGTTCAAAGAGATACAAGTAATGTGATGTAAAAGATAACATGAAGTCACTTCTCAATTGGTGAGATTCGACTACCGTATTTTATGGAGTATAGGTCACATTGTCCAATTATTACCAATAGATTGGAAAAATCCCTAGATAGGTCGCACCTACGTTTAGCTCTGCTGCAAATGTCTGTCACAGGAGCGCACAACAAGGCTTTAAAGAAGATTAACATTTAAAAACAATATTTGTTTGATAAAAATTATGGCAAATATGTGTCTGAGCTGAACTTTTCCTTAATAAATGAACGTAATTGTGAAATGAGCTGGATTTAAAAATTTGTTTCGCCGAAAGTGACAAAAAGCCATATATAGGTCGCACCTGAGTATAGGTCGCAGGCCATGAAAAAATGATAAAAAGGTGCGACCTATACTCCGAAAAATACGGTACATTGCATACTGAATCTATTGTTGTCAGCTAAAAACAGAGGAAGTTGCAGTTTTTTTGAATACTGCATTCAATATCTAAAAAAGCTAAGTCTGGTCCTCTGGACATTCAAAAAACCAAACAAAACAAAGCAAAAAAAATGTAGAAACGTTTCGTCTTTTGTCCGAAAGACTTCCTCAGTCTGAGAAGCTGTGTTCAGCTCAGTCTTATAAATAGCACCCTCCCACAGTGGATCAACCAGTTGGCTGATGACAGCCGAAACCAGCTGCTCACATGATCAAGGAGGACCATCAGCCTAACGATGGATCGTTAGCACCCTGATGGTTGTTTGCTATTCACAGAGGGCTGAGTGATACTAGCAATAACAGCATTGTAAGAGGGGGACAGTTTATCCATTGTGAGAGGGTGCTATTAATAAGACTGAGCTGAATACAGCAGCTCAGACTGAGGAAGTCTTTCGGACGAAAAACAAAACGTTTCTACAATTTTGTTTTGCTTTGTTTAGTTTTGTTTTTTGAATGTCCAGAGGACCAGACTTAGCTTTTTTAGATTTTTCTACCTGGATTATTGAGCATGCATTAGGGTACTGCATTCAATAATTTCACTAAACTGTTCCCATTACAGTGTTGTTCATCCATTATCCATCCATTCATTATCTTTTACCGCTTCTTTGTTTTCGGGTCACTGGTGTCCGTGTTCAGCCATCACTGTGCGAGAGGCGGGGGACACCTAGGACAGGTCTCCAGTCCATCACAGGGACACATAGAGACAAACAACCATTCACTCTCTTACTCACACCTAGAGACAATTTAGAGTTACCAATCAGTTTAACATACATGTTTTTGGTCTGTGGGAGGAAACTGGAGTACCTGGAGAAAACCCACACATGGAGAGAACATGCAAACTCCACCCGGAAATGCCCTCGTACTGGGATTTGAACCAGGATAACCTGCTCACTGAGAGGCAGCAGCTAGTTGCTAGTGTTGTCCTTTGACATACACAAATAACAATAAACAACTAAACTGCATGGCACGGTGGCTCGGTAGAGCAACTGCCTCTCAGCAAAAGGGTTGCCAGATCGAATCCTGACCAGGATCATTCTGGATGTAGTTTGTATGTTCGCTCCATGCTGCGTGGGTTTTCTCTGGGTACTCCGGTTTTCGCTCACAGATCTAAAACAGTCAATGTTAGACTAATTGGTAACTACCGTAAATCGTCTCTAGGTGTGAGAGAGTGAAGGGTTGTTTGTCTCTTTGTGTCCCTGTGATGCCGAGCTGCTGTTGTTCAGCGTATTGTTTTTGTACCGTTAGTGCTTAGCGTATTCTTTGTTTAGCGTATTTCTTAGTTCATATCTTAGATCTTACTACAGTTTTTCTTTACAATTTATACTTTTGTTGGATGTAACTGGGACCCTGTGTACACAGTTACATTCCACCATACGTACCACATATGGTGCGAACGACAAATAAATAAAAAAAACTCCCTGGGCTGCCACCTTACCGTGGTGGAGGGGTTTGAGTGTCCCAATGATCCTAGGAGCTATGCTGTCAGGGGCTTTATGCCCCTAGTAGGGTCACCCAAGGCAGACAGGTCCTAGGTGAGGGACGAGACAAAGCGCAGCCCACAAGACCCCTTATGATGAATAATATAAATGGAAACAATGTTCCCTCGCCCGGACGCGGGTCACCGGGGCCCCACTCTGGAGCCAGGCCCGGAGGAGGGGCACGTTGGCGAGCGCCTGGTGGCCGGGCTTTCACCCATGGAGCTCGGCCGGGCACAGCCCGAAGAGGAGACGTGGGTCCCCCTTCCCATAGGCTCACCACCTGTGGGAGGGGCCAAAGGGGTCGGGTGCATTGTGGAATGGGTGGTGGCCGAGGGCGGGGACCCTGGCGGTCTGATCCTCGGCTACAGAAGCTGGCCATTGGGACATGGAATGTCACCTCTCTGGTGGGGAAGGAGCCTGAGCTAGTGTGTGAGGTTGAGAGGTTCCGGCTAGAAATAGTCGGACTCACCTCAACGCATGGCTCTGGCTCTGGAACCAGTTTCCTTGAGAGGGGTTGGACACTCTTCCACTCTGGAGTTGCCCCTGGTGAGAGGCGCCGAGCAGGAGTGGGCATACTTGTTGCCCCCCATCTTGGTGCCTGTACGTTGGGGTTCACCCCGGTGAACGAGAGGGTAGCCTCCCTTCGCCTACGTGTGGGGGGACGGGCTCTGACTGTTGTTTGTGCCTATGCGCCGAACGGCAGCGCAGATTACCCACCCTTTTTGGAGTCCTTGGAGGGGGTATTGGAGGGTGCGCCTCCTGGGGACTCCCTTGTTCTGCTGGGGGACTTCAACGCTCACGTGGGCAATGACAGTGAGACCTGGAGGGGTGTGGTTGGGAGGAACGGCCCCCCTGATCTGAACCCGAGTGGTGTTCTGTTGTTGGACTTCTGTGCTCGTCATGGATTGTCCATAACGAACACCATGTTCAGGCATAAGGGTGTCCATATGTGCTCTTGGCACCAGGACACCCTAGGTCGTAGTTCAATGATCGACTTTGTTGTCGTCTCATCTGATCTGCGGCCGCATGTCCTGGACACTCGGGTGAAGAGAGGGGCGGAGCTGTCAACTGACCACTACCTGGTGGTGAGTTGGCTCCGATGGTGGGGGAGGATGCCGGTCAGACCTGGCAGACCCAAACGTATTGTGAGGGTCTGCTGGGAACGTCTGGCAGAGTCTCCCGTAAGACGGAGCTTTAACTCCCACCTCCGGGAGAGCTTTGAACACGTTCCGAGGGAGGCGGGGGACATTGAGCCCGAGTGGGCCATGTTTCGCGCCTCTATTGTCGAGGCAGCTTATCGGAGTTGTGGCCGCAAGGTTGTTGGTGCCTGTCGTGGTGGCAACCCTCGAACCCGGTGGTGGACACCGGCGGTGAGGGATGCTGTCAAGCTGAAGAAGGAGTCCTATTGGGCCTTTTTGGCCTGTGGGACCCCGGAAGCAGCAGATAGGTACCGGCAGTCCAAGCGGCATGCGGCTCGGGTGGTTGCTGAGGCAAAAACTCGGGCGTGGGAGGAGTTCGGAGAGGCCATGGAGAATGACTTCCGTACGGCTTCGAGGCGATTCTGGTCCACCATCCGGCGTCTCAGGGGGGGAAAGCGGTACGCGACCAACACCATTTATGGTGGGGATGGCGTGCTGTTGACCTCAACTCGGGATGTTGTGAGTCGGTGGGCGGAATACTTCGAAGACCTCCTCAATCCTACTGGCACGTCTTCCACTGAGGAAGCGGAGCCTGGGGACTTTGGATCGGGCTCTCCAATCTCTGGTGCTGAGGTCGCCGAGGTGGTTAAAAAGCTCCGCGGTGGCAAGGCTCCGGGGGTGGATGAGATTCGTCCTGAGTTCCTTAGGGCTCTGGATGTTGTGGGGTTGTGTTGGCTTACGCGACTCTGCAATATCGCGTGGACATCGGGGGCAGTTCCCTTGGATTGGCAGACTGGGGTGGTGGTTCCCCTATTCAAAAAGGGGGACCGTAGGGTGTGTTCCAACTATAGAGGGATCACACTCTTAAGCCTCCCTGGTAAGGTCTATTCAGGGGTTCTGGAGAGGAGGGTCCGTCGGATAGTCGAACCTCGGATTCAGGAGGAGCAGTGTGGTTTTCGTCCTGGTCGTGGAACACTAGACCAGCTCTACACCCTCAACAGGGTCCTGGAGGGTGCGTGGGAGTTTGCCCAACCAGTTTACATGTGCTTTGTAGACTTGGAAAAGGCATTCGACCGCGTCCCTCGGGGGGTTCTGTGGGGGGTACTCCGGGAGTATGGGGTACCAGGCCCATTGATATGGGCTGTTAGGTCCCTGTACGACCGGTGTCAGAGCTTGGTCCGCATTGCCGGCAGTAAGTCAGGCTCGTTTCCGGTGAGAGTTGGACTCCGCCAAGGTTGCCCTTTGTCACCGATTCTGTTTATAACTTTTATGGACAGAATTTCTAGGCGCAGCCAAGGTGTTGAGAGGATCCGTTTTGGTGGCCTTAGAATCGCTTCTCTGTTTTTTGCAGATGATGTGGTCCTATTGGCTTCATCAGCTCGTGATCTACAGCTTTCGCTGGAGCGGTTTGCAGCTGAATGTGATGCGGCCGGGATGAGGATCAGTTCCTCCAAATCCGAGGCCATGGTCTTGAGCCGGAAAAGGGTAGCGTGCCCTCTCCGGGTCGGGGAGGAGGTCCTTACCCAAGTGGAGGAGTTTAAGTATCTCGGGATCTTGTTCACGAATGAGGGAAAACTGGAGCGTGAGATCGATAGGCGGATAGGTGCAGCGTCCGCAGTGAAGCGGGCGCTGTACCGGTCTGTCGTGGTGAAGAGAGAGCTGAGTCAAAAGGCAAAGCTCTCAATTTACCGATCGATCTACGTTCCCACCCTCATCTATGGTCATGAGCTTTGGGTTATGACCGAAAGAACAAGATCTCGGATACAAGCGGCTGAAATGAGTTTTCTCCGCAGGGTGGCTGGACTCTCCCTTAGAGATAGGGTGAGAAGCTCAGTCATCCGGGAGGGACTCGGAGTAGAGCCGCTGCTTCTCCACATCGAGAGGAGCCAGTTGAGGTGGCTCGGGCATCTGGTTAGGATGCCTCCTGGACGCCTCCCTGGTGAGGTGTTCCGGGCATGTCCCACCGGGAGGAGACCCAGAGGAAGACCCAGGATACGCTGGAGGGACTATGTTTCTCGGCTGGCCTGGGAACGCCTTGGGATTCCCCCAGAGGAGCTGCTCCAAGTGGCTGGGGAGAGGGAAGTCTGGGCCTCCCTACTTAGGCTGCTACCCCCGCGACCCGACCCCGGATAAGCGGAAGAAAATGGATGGATGGATGGATGGATGAATTTTTCACTTTGACTTTTAATGGACTGGAGACCGGTCCAGGGTGTCCCCCACCTCTTGCACAGTGTCTGTTGTGTATAGGCACCAGTGACCCCTGCGTCCTGAAAAGTAAGAAGTGGGTAAATATAATGGATGGATGAAACAACCATATTCATCTTCTTAATAGCCACTTCCATACATCAGAATATAAACTGTTTAGGCATCTGCACCACAGCTGTTTTTAATAGAATGACAATTTTGTCATATTTGTGTATAATTATGAAATGATCCAGGTCAGTAAATCTGTCCAAAAGGAGAATGACCTTCCTTTTGGCTTTTTTTACTCAACTGCTCATTATCTACACTCCAGTGTGCCAAGTACCATTCAGAGCTGCTCCCTGTGTGCTAATACAGCTGTGTAATGAGGTATAGCAGGAGCACATATCTGAAAACACTGTGCTTGAAAATAAGTGTTTATTTACAGTTGACTATGGTTAAGGGGGAAAAAAGTTCTGTTTCATATATAAACACATTCTTTTCTATGTTGTTTAAGTATTACTGATGTTTAAACAAGACAATTAAAAAAATATCCCTGCAGCCAGATTGGAGTTTAAATAGCCAGAAGATAAAAACCATTCAGAAAGTTGTGAACCAGTACAAGGTCTCAGACCAATGCCAGTCCACCTAGTTGGGTGGCGTCATACAGGGGTGTACCTTTGAGTGAAACGATGAGTAATGGCGGTTGTACTCTGACAGGCCCAGTGACCCTTGAGATTGCTCAAAGGTGCTTTTGGGAAACTGATGAGGGTGTGATGGCAGTGTGCACTCTTCGGTAGAACGGTGGTCAAAAGGGTTAAAGTTTGGGGCACTGAACATAAGAAAGTTTTTCAGATGCAAGACCTACACTATTCTTGATAGATGTTTCAAAAAACTAAGAACCTAAATGTTTAATACCAAGAAAACATGTTGGAAGTGTTCTGGTATTTTAAAAAGAAAAAAATAAACGTCTTCAGTACAGTGAGGTGAGAAAGTAACTAGTAAGACTGGACAAGAATCAATGTTCTGTGTTATGTACGTGTATTCGATTGACGCCTTGCACTTATAAATTGGACATCTGGAGAATTATAGCCTTCAATGTTTTATACACTGCAGCAAAATGCAGTTCAGTATGGATTTCCTATGATATGCTGGTGAAGATTCTCAGTCGTCCAGGACATGATAAAATCAAAAAAGGCGTTCAATACAGAACAACTGGACTTTATTTGTATATTAGATTAGATTAGATTGTATATTAGATTATAGTAGATTTCCTATGATTTGCAATGTCTGTTACATAGAGGCATACCCTTACTTTTACGTGTGTCTGCCTTTAAGATTGAATATAAGAATATAAAACTACAAATTTATCAACACTAAAGATCTCCTGGCTTGTTTGTAAAATAACATGTTAGAATAACACAATTATTGACTCAGGTCATTTTTACATCTACCATCAAAAGGATAAAGTAAAACTAGGCAAAATTAAGAATAAGTTAGTGCATCACATTTGAAAGTTCTCATAAATTGAAATAGTCTATTTTGTTTTGTGTATTTTACTTATGGAAACCAGCAATATTATGGCAGTCTTACTATTATCTTCAAAATTGTGAAATATTTTGCTTGACTTTTTCAGTTTTACTTTTTGGTTGTGGACCAAAAATAATATTTATTGAGATTAAATAACAAAGTATTAGTAAATAATGAACTATGTAAAAGAAAAACAAGCTACGATTGCTTTGAGAAAACATTTATCCCAGCTCAGTATGTAATTATCTTGTATTTTATCATGTTGTTCAAAGTTCAAGTTCATGCTAATGTCATCTATAGGTATTTCACTATTTTTTATTTATTTTTTTATCTGCACTGAGTTTTTTTCCCATATGAACAAAAAAAATCTGTTTAAGAAATATTGTAAATCATGTAGTCATTAACCGTGTTTCCATCTATTTTCAATTCGAATTTTGAGTGAATTTTTGAAAATTCACAAAAATGTAAATAAAAATTAATGCGAATCAGAAGTGTTTCCATCAACTGGCTTGAAGCGAATCCACCAGGCCACGCAAAGCGGCATTACGTCAGACGTCAGCGTTACGCACGTCTACAGTAAACAGGAAGTAGCGGTTGAAAACAGGAACCGAACCACACATCTCGGCAAAATGGAGAGAATATTTCAGGAATGTGTTGCTATCGGGCAAGTTGTATTTATTCTGTCATGCCAACTAGTTTTAGCGATGTTACAGCGGAAACAGCTGATCAGTCACATGACGTGAATGTTCGCTACGTCAGAACTGAGTCGGCAAATCTGTTTCCATCTCTCGTTTTGCGCATCAGCTCTGTTTCGAAAAACCCAAAAACCACCTCAAGCGAGCGTATCAACTTTTTTGCGAATTAGAGGAAGTTAATTTGAATCGTGCCGTTTCCATTCACCTTTTCTGATGTGATACTTCAAAATGCACATCAAGAAACCTTGATGGAAACACGGCTATTGCCTCTATCAAGACAAAGCATCATGACAGTAATACTTAAAGTGAAGCAATCAACTAATAGTCCAGTCATTAAAAAGCAAACAAACAAATGGGGGATGAACTCTTGTTGCTCTTCTGCTTGATTGGAGCATAAAAAATAAAAAATAAAAAAAATAGAGAGAAGCCTAAATTCTGGGGCAGCCGTGGTTAAGTGGAGCAGTCGTCCTCCAATGCAAGAGTTTGGGGTTCGATTCCACCAGCAGTCACATGCTGAAGTGTCCCTGGGCAAGACACTGAACCCCCCATTGCCTCAAATGTGTGTCACATTGGTGTATGGATGTGCACTGATTAGTCTATTTAGAATGATTTGTTCAGTTTGTATAGATCTAGTGGAGTGCTGCATGAATGGGTAAATGAGAGCACAGATTGCAATGTAAAAAGCTTTGAGTGTCTTGACAAGATATAAAGGTGCTTTTTAAGTACAGTCCATTTACCATTATCTAAATTCAAATGAGATATATTTAAGAAGAAACAGAGTGAGGATGAAAGCAGTGGAAGAGATGAAAATTTGGAAATCACATCAGAGACAGATGGGACCGGCTAACTGTATGATTGACTCTGGAAGTAAATTGATGCAGTCAGTAACCTTGGGGTTAAACAACATTAGCTATGTGGAAAATACACCAACTGTATCTGTAAAGTGAGTGGCATCCAATGCACAAAACCAACTGTTGCTGGGTCCCTGTGCTGTGACCAGCAGCAGTCTCCCGTCTTTCTGGGCAGCTCCCAGAAGACTGCATGAATGTCAGAGTGTAGCTGTAAAACAACACGCATGCTCCACTGACTGTCCTGCATAAATAAATGTTTAAGGACACTAAAGGTCTACAGCCCTGCAAATAACCCACTGGGGAAGATGTGGGTAAATATAACAAACATTTTGCAGTATTTTGCCAATAATGTAGCTTGACAATTTTTACTTTCTCAAGTAAAATTTGATATTGATGAGCGATATAATAAGGACATTGGAAATCAAACTGATTTTCCTATCACCTACAGATTTTGTCAGCTTCATTAGAATCGATTGTGTTCCAAGATTCATTGAGACCCTGAATGCCAATTTCATTATGTTGCTTTAACTTTTTTTAAATCTTTTTCATTTCATTGTACAAAGTAAGTAGATATGCATCTTAGTTGAAGGCCATCTATTAAAGGCATGTTGATATCAGTTTTTAAGATTAGGAAAAATGTACCCCATTGGATCAGATAATTATTTATGTCACCCATAGGAATATTAGTCTTATGACAATATTATTCGCTTGATGACAAGAGTGAATTTATGTACCTTGACATGCAAATCAACTCGCAACAAGTCAGCTCTTATTGCCACTTGTTCAGACACCAAAAGCACAAAGGCTGTCATGTGTCTACCCAAGAGAGCAAGATGGATCATCTGAGTCAACACCTTGGACATTTCTTTTCATACCACCTTTCTGTATAGAAGCTAATGGCTTTTC
>JBBPBX010024881.1:0-39327 GCA_038048925.1 Garcialebias charrua | reverse complement strand
ATCAGGTTTGCCATTGGTACGTATGTCTCCACTGTTACCATACACTCACATTTCTGATGAGGGTAACAAATTTTATATAAAAAATCTGTCCACAGTTTATGCATCCAAAGTTGGTGGTTTGAAGACTAACGCATATTTGGCAGATCTTAAGAATATAGCAAAGTGTTCTGGGAAAGAATACGCAAATGTTCTTCAAGAGATGATGGCACAAATAAATCAGTCCATTGCTCAGCTTTGCTCTCCAGTGGTTACACCTAATGCAGACTCACAGCAACAAACAAGCGATGTCCCAATGAAACAATCTGAGTCACCTTCTGGAGTGTCTGACCCTTTTCCTTCAGCAAGGAGCCAGGGGGCTTCTGCAGTGCGGCAACCCAGCATTCCCATGGCGGCTAGTGACCTTAATCCTCCTGAGGTGCAACGATATGTGGTGGAACACGTCGTCAGGAGTGGAGATGGTTCATTGCACTCACATCCTTCCCATAGACTGAGGACCTTCTCTGGGAAAGTGCCTAGGCCAGCCCATGAGACAGATTTTGACACATGGTGCTCTGGGGTTGAGATAGTACTAAAAGATCCTTCCATATCCGATTTACAGCGCTCTAGATTGATCCGTGACAGTTTGCTACCTCCTGCTGCAGATATTATTAAACATCTAAGCTCTGATACATTGCCAGAGGTATATATGCAACAATTAGATTCAGCTTATGGAACTGTACAGGATGGAGATGAACTGCATGCAAAATTTATGGACACTTATCAAGATGCTGGTGAAAAACCATCTACTTATTTGCAACGTTTGCAAGTGTCCTTACAGCATGCAGTGAGGAGGGGAGGAGTAGCAGTGAAAGATGTGGATAAATGCTTGCTAACCCAGTTTTGTCGAGGATGCTGGGATAATAATCTCATAACTGAACTTCAGCTTAAACAGAAGAAGAGTAAGCCACCTTCATTTGCTGAGTTTCTGTTGTTGTTACGTACAGAGGAGGATAGAGAAGCAGCAAAGACTGTGAGGATGAAGCAGCATCTGGGTGCGACAAGACAGAAAGCATCAAGTAATGCACATTTGGTACAGTCAGAGGAAGAAACTAATCTGAGTACTGCTCTGACCACATTCACTAAGCAGCTCTCCGAACAACTGACATCTATACAAAAGCAGCTTTCAAGTTTAACTGCTACCCAAAATAGATCACCCCATTTTGCTCAGAAGACGTATGAAACACAAAGAACTAGTGCACCTGTTAAATCCATTTCTGCGAAACCGGGATTTTGTTTTCATTGTGGGGAAGATGGTCATATTAAGACACAATGTGAAAATGACCCTAATCCCAAAGCAGTGAGTGCAAAACGGAAACAATTTAACAGTAGATCACAGAAGTGGCAAAAGCAAAACCCTTCCGGACATTTAAACTAGTTTCAGTTCCGGTTGAGGGACAAACAGGAACTGTGTTGGATCATTCTTGTCCCACACGCAAGAAGAAACCAGTCCAGTGTGCAGAGTTACAGCCAAAGTCAAGGAATAAATTACCAAAGGGGTTGGTTGGTTCACGGTGTACAGCCAAAGTTAATGTTGCAGGACAAACTTGTTCATGTCTCCTTGATACAGGATCTCAAGTAACTACAATCCCTGTATCGTTTTACAATGAACATCTTTCTGACCAGCCAGTTCACTCACTTAATGAACTTCTCCATGTTGAAGGTGCTGCAGGACAGAGTATCCCATACCTAGGATATGTTGAGACAATCTTCACCTTTCCACCAGAATTTCTGGGAAGTGAATTTACAGTTCAGACACTTGCACTTGTCGTTCCAGATGTTAGATCCGGATTTCCAACTTCTGTTTTAATTGGTATGAACACACTTGAAGTCCTCTATGATCAGTTTCGTAGTAGTGATTACCCCACCTTTCAGCCTAGTACTTATGGTTACAGAGCTGTGCTACAGACCCTTCAGTTAACACATCAGCAAAGTCCTAATGTTAACATTGGACTTGTCAATCTCTGTAGTAAAACTCCTGTGCCCATTCCTGCAGGTAGTACAGTTGTGGTTGAGGGTTCAGCAAAGATTGCCGATCCAGCTAGTCAGTACGCTATCATTCAACACCCGGATTCAGGCCTGCCGGGTGGTTTGTGTGTAAGTGGCTGTTTGGTTGCCTTACCTGCTCATTCCCCTCGAAAGATTCCAGTTGTTATAACCAATGAGTCTGAGCAGGATATATTTATTCCACCTTTGTCAGTCATTGCAGAACTTGATGCCTACGAATGCATACTATCGGACCACCATGTGACCAGTCCTCATCAATCTCAGGAAAGACCAGCTGCTCCCCTGAAATTCAATTTTGGAGAGTCACCTTTACCTCCTGAGTGGAAGGAACGGATTAATGCAAAACTGAATGTCATACCAGAAGTATTTTCACACCATGATTTGGATTTTGGTTATACAAACCGTGTAAAACATCACATCAATCTCCATGATAACACACCCTTTAAACATCGAGCGAGACCAATACACCCACAAGATATAGAAGCTGTCCGGAAGCATCTGCAGGAACTTCTACATGCTGGGGTTATTAGGGAATCAGAGTCCCCATTTTCATCTCCAATTGTGGTTGTCAAGAAGAAGAATGGAGATATAAGGCTCTGCATTGATTATCGAAAACTTAATCTACAAACAATAAAAGACGCTTACGCATTGCCCAATCTGGAAGAAAGCTTTTCTGCACTTACTGGATCCAAGTGGTTTTCCGTGCTTGACCTTAAGTCAGGATACTATCAAATAGAAATGCACGAAGAAGATAAGGCTAAAACTGCATTTGTCACCCCGCTTGGGTTCTGGGAATTTAACAGGATGCCCCAAGGAGTAACTAATGCACCATCAACATTCCAGCGTTTAATGGAAAAGTGTATGGGGAGTCTCCATCTTAAAGAAGTTCTTGTTTTCATAGATGATTTGATCATCTTTTCAGACACCCTGGAGGAACATGAAACCCGTCTCTTGCGAGTCCTTAACAGATTAAAAGAGTATGGATTGAAGCTCTCTCCAGACAAGTGTAAATTCTTTCAAACTTCTGTTCGTTATTTGGGTCACATAGTGTCTAAAAAGGGCGTTGAGACGGATCCGGAAAAAGTCGCCACACTGAAGTCCTGGCCAATTCCAACTAATCTGAAGACCTTGCGATCATTCCTGGGTTTCGCAGGTTACTACCGGCGGTTCATCAAAGGTTATGCAACCATTGCAAAGCCTCTCAATGACCTAACACGAGGATATGCTACACCACACCGACCCAAGTCTAGAAGTTCAGATAACCGATTGCTGGATCCAAAACAAACCTTTGGCAGCAGATGGACACCAGAGTGCCAGCTGGCATTTTCTACCCTCATTGACAAGCTCACCACTGCTCCTGTCCTAGGTTTTGCTGACCCAGCTCTACCTTACATATTACACACAGATGCCAGCACCACTGGGCTTGGAGCTGCACTTTACCAAGAGCAAGAGGGGAAATTGAGGGCTATCGCATTTGCCAGTCGTGGATTGACCCAGAGTGAAAGCCGCTACCCAGCGCACAAATTAGAGTTCTTGGCACTTAAATGGAGTGTGACGGAAAAATTTCAGGATTTCCTTTATGGAGCCAACTTTACTGTAATCACAGACAGTAATCCTCTCACTTACATCTTGACTTCTGCCAAACTGGATGCCACCAGCCATCGTTGGCTGGCAGCCTTGTCAACGTTCTCATTCAAGCTGCAGTACCGAGCCGGGAGGCACAACTTGGATGCAGATGCTCTATCACGTCTTCCTCATGAAACTTCATCAGATGACTCAATATCAAAAGATCATGAACTCCTCAACCAATTCACTCAACAACATCTGTCAGGTACCAATGACTCTGAAATTGAAGTTGATGTTGTTAATGCTATTTGCCAAAGTTGCCTTTCCAGAACTCAAGCTGACACATCTCTTGTTGAGTCCCTCTCCATTATGGTGGTTGCAGCACCTGACAACTTGACCAATGACCTGCAGGGACTACCCATCATACCTATGTTGTCTCATCTTGAATTGCAAGATAAGCAAAGAGCTGATCCAAGTATTCGGGAGGTCATTTATCAGCTTGAGTCAGGGAAGAAAGTACCACCGACTGCCAGAGACGAGCTGCCTGAGCTTCCACTTCTTCTGAGGGAACTTCCCAAGTTGGAAATTGTAGATGGTGTCCTTTATCGGAAGCGTCGTGACAATGACATACTTTTCTACCAACTTGTCCTACCAGAAGAGCTACGGGCCACAGTTCTCCAGAGCCTGCATAATGATATGGGTCATATGGGAATTGAGCGGACACTCGATCTGGCTCGGACCCGGTTTTACTGGCCCAGAATGGCTGTGGATGTGGAACATAAAGTCAAGACATGTAGTCGTTGTGTACATCGCAAGGCATTGCCTGAAAAAGCTGCTTCCTTAGTCAGCATCCAAACATCCCGTCCTTTAGAACTGCTCTGCATGGATTTTCTCAGTCTAGAGCCTGACACTAGTAATACCAAGGATATTCTGGTTTTGACTGACCATTTTACTAAGTTTGCCGTTGCCATTCCAACACCCAATCAGAAGGCGCGAACAGTGGCAAAGTGTCTTTTGGATCAATTCATGGTCTATTATGGAATACCTGAACGACTACATACTGACCAGGGACGTGATTTTGAGTCTAAACTGATCCATGAACTTTGTACTTTGCTCGGAATCAGAAAGTGTCGAACAACTCCTTATCATCCACGGGGAAATCCAGTTGAGCGATTTAACCGGACATTATTGAATATGCTTGGGACTTTGGAGACAAAACAAAAGTCAAAATGGAAGGAGTATGTAAAACCATTGGTGCATGCCTATAATTGCACAAGAAATGAAGTTACTGGATTTACGCCTTACGAACTGATGTTTGGGAGAACTCCACGCTTGCCTGTGGATTTGGCCTTTGGGTTACCAATAAATGAAGGAAAGCAACAATCATACTCCCAGTTCATTCAGAATCTGAAAGCAAGTCTGGAAGAAAGTTATCAAATTGCTTCAAGAAATGCTGCCAAAAATGCAGGAAGGAACAAAGTCCGTTTTGACCAGCATGTCACCCCGTCAAAACTGGAAGTTGGAGACAGAGTACTGGTGCGAAACGTCCGTATCCGGGGTAAGCACAAACTTTGTGACAGATGGGAAAAAGATATCTATGTGGTAGTAACAAAAGCTGGTGACCTTCCAGTCTATACAGTGAAGCCAGAAAGCAAAGCTGGGCCTACACGTACCTTGCATAGAGATCTTTTGCTTCCATGTGGATTTCTTCCTGTAGCAGAGCCATCCACTGAGACCATTTCTGTATCTGAACCTCGTGTCACTCGTCTGCAACATCAAAGACAACTTGACGCACCTGAAGAGTCCGCAGAAGAGGAATCATTGGAAGAATATCCTGTTCATCTTGTACAGAAACCAGTAAAATTCTCTGTGGAGAGAGTGAGAATTCCAATGACGGTATCCTCCAATGATGCAGACGCACCTACCCAATTACCAGTTCCTATAGAAATGTCACCTCCATCAGTATCAGAGTATAATGCTGAAGAAGAACTGATGGCTACACCTGTGGAAATGGAAACCGTACCAGAAAACTTACCTGATCCTGTAGGTCTGCCATTCACAGATGTTCCTCTGGATGATGACGTTCTTATGGAAGATGAAAATTCTGAGATGAATAACACCAATTTAACTGAACCACCTAACTTTGATTGCATAAATGACTTGCCTGATACTGAGTCTAGTATAAGATGCTCAACACGTCATAGAGCACCTCCCAAGCGTTTGCAGTATACTACTTTAGGGAACCCTTTGATCTCTGTAGTTCAGACCATGTTGCATAGTTTGTCCAATGCTCTGGGTACATCGACTGCACCAGATTCGAATCCCTCGGTTGTCCAAATCATTTAGGTTTAACATGCATTGGGACATGCATGGGTTAAAGGGGGGAGGGTGTAGCCCGGGGTAAAAACTACATATACAGTACATATATATTTCTTTCCCCTAAACCTAAACCTATTTGTTTTTTTAAAGTCCCACTTTCTGCTGTCTGTGAGTGCCACTTGAGTCATGTGCTCACAGAGTAGTTCCACATCTCACAGGTCATGTGATTGTGTTAACCAATGGCAGCCATGGAGGAAAGGTAGAAATTGCACTGACTTCCTCTCAATCAGATGGCTGAGGGAAGCAGGTGGATGGATACTACCAGGTGGTTTTTACAAACAATTTGTTATTTTGGTCTCTAGTGTTTTTACTGTATTATTTGACTAAATGTATTGATGTAAAATCTTTAGATCGGACGACAAACACACAGAGGAAAGTTTCATCAGTCTAAGTCTGAAATTATCTTGGAATTGGTGAGTCTGAATTGTTTGTTTTAGCATTAGCTGCTAGTGCTTAGCTTTTTGCAGGCCCAACACTGTCTGTATTGCATTGTATGCCTATTATGGATTGTTGCTTTGTTCTATGTACAAACACTGAACAGTAGTGTTCCATTGTAAATATTAATAATGTATTTATTTGGGATTTATTAGTTTATTTTGGATTTATATTGTGTACACATGGTCAAGCTTTTATTAACTTTAGGTTTTGTTATTAGCTTGATGTATAGAACCTTACAAGTCGTGTTTGTCTAATACAGGCCAGGTGGACTTGAATGAACTTGGATTTCCTCAAACCTCATCAATCAGCTTGGAGGTTTGTGGATGGCGAGCTAACCAACTGCACAGCTGGGAGCACAGAATCCCAGCCTACAACTGAACTCTACCCATGGTCTGGTAGGAGGCTAATACAGCCTAAGGCCCATCTCCTTAACTATCTTTGCCCTCACAAAAACAGCTTCCAACACTGGATTCTTCAAACTACATCTCTTCATGCTTGAACTTATATAAACTCAAAACTCCATGAACACTCTAAACTTTAAAAACTCATACTTAGGGAAAATTAGTTGTGTCAAAGACCTGGATTGTTGGCACAGCTGATGATGGACTTTTCCTTATTTTTCTCTGACAAAGAGCTTGTATTGATTTTGATTTCTTTCTTTTGCAACAGTATTAAGTGCACCTAAGAACAATAACTGCTGCAGCAATTTGTACATACTTTGTGGTGTTTGGTTTATTTTTGTTTATTTATTTTACATGTTTGTTATTGCTTCTTGTTTATTATAATACATGGTACCATCAAAAAACTACTTCAGTCTCTGTCATTAATTACTGTTCTCCAGCTCCAGTAGATGAATCTAGTCTTCTGTATTTTAGCCTGCTTACCAGTGTATAAAGCTCATTGGGTGTTACATGCATATAATATATACTGTGTGTGTCTGTGTGTTTTAGCATCAATTCACAGAAATATCTTCACCTGAAGAATGGACCCAGATGTCCTCTGTGTCCAGACCTACAACACCTGGACAGGAGGGTGGACGAGGAGGTGTTGGAGTCATTTTTACAGAGCTGATGAAGTCAAACACCACTTGCTGATATTTTTTAAACTCAAATTTTTTTTGATAATCTGTTCATATTAATGTTTCCCCAGAGGTTTTCATTTATTTGATAATATGGGATGGTTTTATTTTAATAAAATGTTTTTTTCAACATTCACCAATTTTGTTTTTACTAAAGTATGAGCTGTGAGTTGTAGATGAACGAATGAAATTAAAACAGATACACAAATATTCTCACAAAGAATAACTCAACACTAACAGATAATATAGTGTACTACTGTAACTTTATTTACACATAACTACAGAAACACTTGGTTCATTGTTATCTTTTTTTCAAACAATATGTTCATTTGAACTGTCAGAAAAAATATTAAATTCATATTTTCATTGATTCATTTTCATCTCAATGCTCTGGCCAGTTGTAGTATTTCTGCATATTTTGATGTCTTGATGCACAAACGTAGCTTTCTGCAGCATCAGTCCTGATGTTCTACAGATCATGAAGACGTCTCCATCTGTTCTTTAACAATATCAAGGTTTGTTCTCCACCTGGGTCCACTCTTCAGGTGAAGACATTTCTGTGAATTGATGATAAAACACACAGACACACACAGTATATATTATATGCAGTATACTGTATATTAAGACAATGGGTCAAACTAATGTCTTCAGACTCCACCACCTCCTCGTGCACGCTCCTGGATGTCCAGGTGTTGTAGGTCTAGACGCAGAGGACATCTGGGTCCATTCTTCAGGTGAAGACATTTCTGTGAATTGATGATAAAACACACAGACACACACAGTATATATTATATGCAGTATACTGTATATTAAGACAATGGGTCAAACTAATGTCATGTATTTCCATCATTTTAATGAGACACCACTATAGCACCAAGTGATGTCCAAATTAAATAGAAAAATACATATGAAATATTTTCAACATGTTGACTGGATTAAATAACAAAGCTGACAAATTGAAGCAACATGATTTGTGCAAATTGTTTTGTACACAAACTAATAACTAATAATGTTGAATAATTATTAGAAACATTAACTAATATATTACCATTTCAGTGATGTGGAAACGATTTACATGTTGTAGAATTCCTTCTTCCTCTCAACTTGCAGCTCCTGTGAACTCCACACAGCTGCTCACTTCCTGAAGTGAACAGTCTCCAAAAACCAGCAGGAGCTGAAAAAAAATTATAACCTGCTGTTTACTGGAAATAACTTTGGCTTCTCTGAGAACAAACTGCTAAAATATAAAGTTTTAAATGGCTAAATTGGACGGACCGCGTTTGTATCTTGTCCATTGTAAACAAGGTGCGCAGTTGACGTGAGTCTGTGTGTGACGTCATAATCGCGCGACAGGGAAACCCCGTATTTATCATGTGAAAAAAGGCGCTAATTTTAAACTGTTTTTGAGAGGAATTTTAATTAATTTAACATTGTTTTAGCAAAAACGATCAGAGGTCAATCTTAATATATATATATATGTTGTGCCATTTTATGGAAAGTTAAAAGATGATGTCAGTGGAGCTTTAATTATTCATTATTTCGAATAAAGAAACACAATACAGGCAAATGTGAGCACTGTGGACAAGATGAAACATTGTCTACTGTCCGAGCTAGCTACACAGTCGCCGTGCGGAGACAGTAACAGTCTCATTGATTAAAATGAGTGCGTATTTGCTGCGGAGGTCGGACCGGAGCGGAACGCATGTAGGGGGCTAGCAGTCCAGTGTTAGCGCGGGCTAGCTAGCTAGCTAACCCGCGCTAACACTGGACTGTTGTGATGGTCTGCTAAATGAGGTGGTTGGAAAAAAGAGCTGGAGTTTAATGTTTTTGTCTGCTCTGTTAGGCCATGAAGAGTCCTAAACTCTTAGAGAGGTGCTCAAAAGGAGAGAGAGAGTATTTGTATAAAAAAGAATTTATTATGACAGGCATAAGGGTTATGATTAATCAGCGTACAGACATAAAATACATTTATATGCATACAAATGGGAGCAGAAATACAGAACCTTCCTATTGCAGCGTTAAAATTTAATGTTTCTATTTATAAAACATTTAGGCTTAGAAATATTGTTGATTTTTATTTCACTCCCAGATGTATCACAAAAAATGGAGACGACTAAATGCACATTTACGTGCATTGGTGGAGTCTAGTGACTCAGAAGAGAATCCAGGTCCCTCAAATGAGAACCCAGAACTTTCTTTTGCTGATAGCCCAATAGACATACAGATACACAACCAACCTGATACAGGAGAAGATGACTATCAAGATGATTGCCTCCTGCCAAACAGTGATAGTGAAAGTGATGTAGAAATTGGAACTTTGTCCGAGGAGGAACCAAGTGATCTGAGAAGTGATTTGGTTAAATGGGCTGTAAAGAATAAGGTGACACGCACATCAGTAGATGAGCTGCTATTGGTGCTACTCAAACATGGACACCGGCTACCAAAAGATGCCAGAACCCTGTTAGGAAATCCCAGTGAAATAGACGTCACAGATCTATGTGGTGGCCAGTTCCTCTACTTTTTCATTCATCCATCCATCCATTTTCTTCCGCTTATCCGGGGTCGGGTCGCGGGGGTAGCAGCCTAAGTAGGGAGGCCCAGACTTCCCTCTCCCCAGCCACTTGGAGCAGCTCCTCTGGGGGAATCCCAAGGCGTTCCCAGGCCAGCCGAGAAACATAGTCCCTCCAGCGTATCCTGGGTCTTCCTCTGGGTCTCCTCCCGGTGGGACATGCCCGGAACACCTCACCAGGGAGGCGTCCAGGAGGCATCCTAACCAGATGCCCGAGCCACCTCAACTGGCTCCTCTCGATGTGGAGAAGCAGCGGCTCTACTCCGAGTCCCTCCCGGATGACTGAGCTTCTCACCCTATCTCTAAGGGAGAGTCCAGCCACCCTGCGGAGAAAACTCATTTCAGCCGCTTGTATCCGAGATCTTGTTCTTTCGGTCATAACCCAAAGCTCATGACCATAGATGAGGGTGGGAACGTAGATCGATCGGTAAATTGAGAGCTTTGCCTTTTGACTCAGCTCTCTCTTCACCACGACAGACCGGTACAGCGCCCGCTTCACTGCGGACGCTGCACCTATCCGCCTATCGATCTCACGCTCCAGTTTTCCCTCATTCGTGAACAAGATCCCGAGATACTTAAACTCCTCCACTTGGGTAAGGACCTCCTCCCCGACCCGGAGAGGGCACGCTACCCTTTTCCGGCTCAAGACCATGGCCTCGGATTTGGAGGAACTGATCCTCATCCCGGCCGCATCACATTCAGCTGCAAACCGCTCCAGCGAAAGCTGTAGATCACGAGCTGATGAAGCCAATAGGACCACATCATCTGCAAAAAACAGAGAAGCGATTCTAAGGCCACCAAAACGGATCCTCTCAACACCTTGGCTGCGCCTAGAAATTCTGTCCATAAAAGTTATAAACAGAATCGGTGACAAAGGGCAACCTTGGCGGAGTCCAACTCTCACCGGAAACGAGCCTGACTTACTGCCGGCAATGCGGACCAAGCTCTGACACCGGTCGTACAGGGACCTAACAGCCCATATCAATGGGCCTGGTACCCCATACTCCCGGAGTACCCGCCACAGAACCCCCCGAGGGACGCGGTCGAATGCCTTTTCCAAGTCTACAAAGCACATGTAAACTGGTTGGGCAAACTCCCACGCACCCTCCAGGACCCTGTTGAGGGTGTAGAGCTGGTCTAGTGTTCCACGACCAGGACGAAAACCACACTGCTCCTCCTGAATCCGAGGTTCGACTATCCGACGGACCCTCCTCTCCAGAACCCCTGAATAGACCTTACCAGGGAGGCTTAAGAGTGTGATCCCTCTATAGTTGGAACACACCCTACGGTCCCCCTTTTTGAATAGGGGAACCACCACCCCAGTCTGCCAATCCAAGGGAACTGCCCCCGATGTCCACGCGATATTGCAGAGTCGCGTAAGCCAACACAACCCCACAACATCCAGAGCCCTAAGGAACTCAGGACGAATCTCATCCACCCCCGGAGCCTTGCCACCGCGGAGCTTTTTAACCACCTCGGCGACCTCAGCACAAGAGATTGGTTTCATTCATTCAACCTTTATTTAGTCAGGTAAATCTCGTTGAGCCTCGAGGGCTCATTTACAAAAGCGACCTGCTACAAACTAAAGAATGATGAACAGCAATGGTAGAATTTCCTTAAACAACAAACAACAGAAGAAAAAAAAATGTAGGAGAGAAATAGAAAGTGAAATGCAAAGTATCAAAACTTTGGTGTGGAGACAGGACTTCTGAAAATGTGCTCACAGTATCCCAATTTTTTTTCAACAGAAAATGAGATACAGCTAAATTTCAATGTAGATGGTGTACCATTATACATTACCATTATATTAATTACTTACTATAGATGTAAAATCACTTTTATTTTAATTTATTTTTTACTGTTGGCTGTTTTATTATAGATGACTTTGCTCTTCCAACTCCTCCTAAAAGGATGAATGCACAGTCAGGTAAATATTGCACAACTATCATCTTGGGGTACTTGGAAACCTTGTGTAAAGTAATTTACATTTTTGACATATTAACACTTATGTTTAAACCCTCTAAAATGCAGAAAGAACCCCGATGGACATCCCTTCAAGCACTCAATCTCAAATCTTGGGATGCAATGGTAGCAGGAGTCCCTCTGAGTCTCTTTCTAATGATCAAAGGTATTTAATTTAAATATGATCAAAATTAGAGATGTAACAATTCATCTAACTCACGATGCGATGTGTACCAATTTTGCTGTTGCATGCTTTAAACAGATCAGTCAGACCTGGCCAAGACAGTCCCTTTCTCAGAGGCGGCGTTGGAGGTCGAGGTCTTCCTCTCGTGGACAAAGGTAAATTGTTATCAAAAGTATAATATTGATAACCTGGATTATTCTGATAATTCAAACATTTCCAGAAATGTAGATTAATTTATCTTTTTAATTACAATAATGCATTATTATTTGAATGTTAATGAGAAATTGGTGTTATTATTTTTTAAAGAATAAACCTAACATAGTATTTGGATATTAAAGTTTTCAAGGTGGAAAGAAACAAAATCTTTGCAGGTTGCTGGAAATATCTTACTCAAAATCATTTTTTTAATTGATACATTTTTTCCCATGGTTCTACACTAACTTCTTGCACTGATTGCACTGGTGTTTCTAAACTTTTTTTTGGTTCACCAGCACAGTTAGTGCACCCAAATTTTCAACCGCGTCATATTTAACATGATAGTTTTACAGGTTCTCTCTTTATTTTATTTATTTATCTGGCTTATATTCCACAATCTTAAAATATGATTCATCATGCCAACAGAAATATGTCTTTGTGTTTCAGGAAAAACAGGACCTCAAAGCCCCCAGGAAAACTCTCCCTCTCCTGTCCAATTCTGATTGTGTGTTCGTCCAACTGCCTGCTCACGGTAGGAGATGTGCCCATCACAACATTTCCCAAAGACATTTTATGTTTAAACATTTGAAGTTGTAGTGGCTCCCTCGTTTTTCATGGTGCCCAGTAGTATACTCTCCATTTTTCATAGCAAAAATTGTTTTTATTTTGTTGAAGGTGTTTTATATTATTTTTAAAAAATATAATCAAGTGTTAACTACAGTTGTAATTGGGAGTAGTAGTTGTTGCATTGCTGCTGAAACCATTGTGATAAAATAAATGTGTTGAAGTTAAAGAATACCTTTCATTTTTTGTCATTACAGAAAATGTTTGAAGGTTTTGACAAGACATGTATTATTACGTTTGTTGGTTAAATTTGATAACGGGTTGGAGAAACATTTGAAACATCTGTAGAACTAAAAATGAGTAAAAGTTTTAGGGATGTATACTAATTTTAAGCATCACACGCTCAATTGTAGTAAAATATTGCTAAGAATGAGATTTTTTGCAGCTAGGTTTAAGATTGTTTATCTTGTAAAAAGATAAAATGTCTTATTTTTAGAAATCGTGTCAAGACAATTTTCACTTGTTGGAAGATCTTTTTGCTTATTTCAGTCAAAAAAAAATCTAATTTTAAGTTGTTTTAAACTTGTTTTCAGAGTAGACTTTTCTCCAGTGTACTACTTTTGAGCATCAGAATCTTATTATAAGACAAGAAAAGCTCACAATTGTAGTAAAATATTGCTCAAAACTAGATTTTTGTAGCTAGTTTCAAGATTCCGCATATCTTGTTTTCACTTGTTACCAGATCTTTTTGCTTATTTCAATCAAAAAAAAAACTAATTTTAAGTTGTTTTAAACTTGTTTTCAGAGTAGACTTTTCTCCAGTGTACTACTTTTGAGCATCAGAATCTTATTATAAGACAAGAAAAGCTCACAATTGTAGTAAAATATTGCTCAAAACTAGATTTTTGTAGCTAGTTTCAAGATTCCGCATATCTTGTTTGACTTGAACAAAATGTCTTATTTTAAGAATCTTGTCAAGTGAATTTTCACTTGTTCCATTGGCAGATTTTTTTGCTTATTTCAAGCAAAAAAATCTTATTTTACATTTTTTTTTCTTATTTATAGAGGGGCATTTTTTCCAGTGTGTCTGATGCATCCGAAGCAGAACCTCAGCAGCTGAGCCAGAGTGTCTGATGACGCTGAAGCAGAACCTCAGCAGCTGAGCCAGAGTGTGTGATGAAGCTGAAGCAGAACCTCAGCAGCTGAGTCAAAGTGTGTGATGAAGCTGAAACAGAATTACCTCAGCAGCTAAGCCAGAGAGTCTGGTTAAGCTGAATTAGAACATCAGCAGCTGAGCCTAAGCATGTGAAGAAGCCTAAGCAGAACCTCAGCAGCTGAGCCAGAGTGTGTGATGAAGCCGAAACAAAACCTCAGCAGCTAAGCCAGAGAGTCTGGTTAAGCCGAAGTAGAACATCAGCAGCTGAGCAAGAGCGTGTGAAGAAGCCGAAGCAGAACCTCAGCAGCTGAGCCAGAGTGTCTGATGAATCCGAAGCAGAACCTCAGCAGCTGAGCCAAAGTGTGTGATGAAGCTGAAACAGAACCTCAGCAGCTGAGCCAAAGTGTGTGATGAAGCTGAAACAGAACCTCAGCAGCTGAGCCAAAGTGTGTGATGAAGCTGAAACAGAACCTCAGCAGCTAAGTCAGAGAGTCTGTTTAAGCCGAAGGAGAACATCAGCAGCTGAGCCAGAGTGTCTGGTGAAGCCGAAGCAGAACCTCAGCAGCTGAGTCAGAGCGTGTAATGAAGCCAAAGCAGAACATCAGATGACAACAAACGGATGGATGAAGATGCAACTGAACTTGTTTTTGTTGTTAATGAATGTAAATTTACAAAATAGAATCTAGAATGCTTAATTGTTGATGGATAAAAATACACAAATAAAAACTAGTAAAAAATATAAAAGCATTAATTTTGGCACAATCTGTAGCTTAAATAATATTTCATACAAATATAAACCTTTACCCATTTTAATAACAACTGAATAAGTCAAAAGGAAGCTGGCTTTTTATTTTTATTTTTTTTATAAACATGTCACCATAAGACATTCCTTAGTTTGTAGCCTTAAAACAGACGCACTGAAAAAATGCATCACAAAATGTTTATTGTCATAGTTTGATTTAGCTTTTATCCACTTTAACAGCAGGGTTCTCATCTGCGTTCCTGCAATGCTTTTGTTCTCCATGGGCAAGAGGAGTTGAACAAGGTGACGTGTAGGGAGTTTTAATCACATCATCCAACACAGTCAGTGTGCACACAGTTTCTTTCTCACCAAGACGCAAACAGGTGTTTGGTGCTTTTGTTTGAAAGCCTAAAAAGAGCTACAGGCTGATACCTTAATAAATGGTACAAAGATAAGCAGTATTTATATAGTTTTTTTTTCTTGCAAGTGCTTTAACACAGTTGAAATGATCTGGTAAATACACAGCTGTAACTCTTATTTTTAGGTAACTTTATTATGATTTCAATTTACACAATATGAACATTTTGTCGCTAACTGAGTTTTAGGATTCAAAGACAGTCAGAGACAGGAATGCAAAAAACAAGAACAGTTTTTATTAATTTACTGCTGGTAGCTGGAGAGATGGGTCAGGGTCCAGGTGGGAGTCCACTCTTCTAAAACAGTCAGGGTCGTTACCGTGGTCAGAGAGGCAGACAATATCCAAAGAGGGGCAGGCAAGGCAAAGAATCCGTAGTGCAGGCGTGAGGTCAAAACTAGGCAAGGTAATCCAGTCTGTGGCATGAAACAGGAAACTATGATGGCTTCAAAATCAGGGACCATGAGAGGTGTAATAATTCAGCACTGGTGGAGAGTGAGAATGCAGCTTTTAAAGGGTGCAGAGCAGGTGAACTAGCTGGCTGAACAGGTGAGTGGAATCATTGCTGATTGCTGGGAGGCGTGGCATGGAGTGCAGGGAGCAGGCTTGAGCTGGAGGATGGGTGATAGGCATTACAAAGCAGGGGAAGATAAACTATGACAAAAGGGGCTGAAAACAATAACAGGAGAGAGTGAGTGTGAAAGCAGGGCCAATGGGAGGTGGGTCAGCGGGGCCGCTGATCATGACACATTTAAGCCATTGCTGAAGATGACATGCAGGGTTTTACTCTGCTTTTGTCATATTATGGCTGTATTTGAATCATTTGTTGTAATTTTTCCTAGTTAAACTGTAGTGAACCAGGTAAATACACACTCTTTGAAAATTGTGAAATTAAGATATGTTATATAATAAATCTTAATAATGTAAAATATGTGTTATGGCTTAAAAAAATGCAGAAAAATTGTGTTTTTTTCTTACTTGTTGAATCTATGTGGAACAAAAAAGGAGCAGAATAAATACAGAGAAAACAGGAAAGTTAAGTAAATCACAGTAAAAGCATTACAATATATTTTAACCCTAAAATATCCTGAATCATTTAAAAAAGTAATTTATTTGATAAATAAATAGGTAGAGAGCATAACCCCCCCAATGTTAGACCTAAAGTTACGCCCTTGCCTTTAAATGAGCTGTAACTTCTACAAGTTGTGACAAGGCGTCCAACTGACCCTGAAACTTGTTCGTGTTTCAGCTTCCTCTGTTCCTGCAGGAACATGTCATTCCTCTGATTCATTTTTTTAAACTGATCTGTGTCTGATGTGGACGGACTGTGGAGCCGCGCGTGTTTGTAACGACAGTTTACAGCGAGGGACATGCAGCACCGCGGCTGTCAGAGCGGGGCGGGGGAGGGGGGAGACATTTGAGCTGTCTGTGCCTGCAAAGCAGGGGGAGAGAAGCTGAGACGCGCGCGTTGTTTGTTTTTAGCATTTTAGCCGTAACTAATTAGCGTTACACCAGTATAGACTGGTGGAGGGGAGGTGCGCAGTTGTTTGAAGCGCTCGGGTGTTAAGGGGGCGGGGCGCACTGACGTATTACGTCATGAAATTAGCATATCATGATATAACTTTTTTGCCTGGGCAAGCTTTTTTTACCGGTAAAACCGGGCATGATATGATATGGCCCAGCCCTAATCACAATGTCATCTGCAAACATCATAGTCCATGGAGATTCTTGCCTGACCTCATCTGTTAGTCGGTCCATCACCAGAGCAAACAAGAAGGGGCTCAGAGACAATCCTTGATGCAATCCTACCTCCACCTTGAAGCTATCTGTCACTCCTACAGCACATCTCGCCACTGTCCTGCTGTCCTCGTACATGTCTTGTACCAGTCTAACATACTTTTCTGCCACTCCAGATTTCCTCATACAATACACACCTCCTCTCTTGGCACCCTGTCATTAGGCATGTAACGGTACAAGTGGGTGTACCGAACCGTTTCGGTACAGCTCGTTCAGTTCGGTCCGCCTGCGTACCGTTTCAGTTATTTTTTCACTCATTAAATGTTATTAACAGGGGAATATATGCACCGCGGAACAAAATTTCCTGGGCGCGTTTCAGCACGGAGCTATTATGGCACGGCAGGCGTAGCACGCGCAGCCAGCTTTTAGTATCTCGTGCGGTCTCCTGTTTGTGAACGTTATAGCTTTCTTGTTAAAAGACGAGCGCACACGCAGCTTGTATGGACGTTGTTTCATGAAGACTCTGCAGCAGCAACACGTCTAACGTGAATGCGCTGGAAACTATTTCATCCGAACGTGAACGAAGAAACAGCAGCTGTATTAAAACTACTTCACATATTCAAGATGGCGGCTGAGCAGAGTGGATGTTTTTAGTAGGGCTCCTGCCGGTACTACCTCCAAAGGAGTATTTGGAGGGCTTGTACTTGCAGCTTTTTGCGCTGGATGTGCAGAGAGGAGCTCTGGGGGGGCTGCGGAGATTGGACTGGAACATGCGATTCAGAATTATGAATCTACAAGCCAACGTGTCCGTGAGTTTTGCCAAGAGTTAGCCTAGCGTAGCTACAGACCGGGCTAATCAAAGCTAGCCGAGCTGGGTCACCGTGTGCCGTAGCTGCGAGCTTCGTTAACAAATAAACCAGAAAATACGCTGGTTTGTTACGAAGAAAAGCGGGCTGGCATGCTGGAGGTGCTTTGTTGCAGAGAAAGAATACAACAAAGCACGCTACAGTGGTAGCGCGGTGGTACACGTGGACCAAGCGCCGTGAACGCAGCCTGGAGCTTCAAGCTGGGCCGAGCGTCGCGAGTGGGCCAAGAGCCGTGAACGACGCCTGGAGCTTCGAGCTGGGCCGAACGTCGCGAGTGGGCCAAGAGCCGTGAACGCCACCTGGAGCTTCAACCTGGGCCGAGCGTCGCGAGTGGGCCAAGAGCCGTGAACGCCACCTGGAGCTTCGAGCTGGGCTGAGCGTCGCGAGTGGGCCAGGAGCCGTGAACGCCACCTGGAGCTTTGAGCTGGGCCGAGCGCCGTGGGAGAACCGGAGCTGGGCTGGGCCGATCGCCGTGGGTGAGCCGGAGGACCGCGGCCTGGAGTTTCGAGCTGGACCAAGCGCCGTGAGCAAGCTGGAGGACCGCCGCCTGGAGCTTCAAGCTGGGCCGAGCGCCGTGGGCGAGCCAGGGGACTGCCGCCTGGGGCTGGGCTGCTGGAGCTACGTGCTGTGCTAACTGGGCTACATCGGATCTAGAGAGCAAAACCTCTTCAGATCTGATTGTTGCAGGTTGCTGAAACCGTGAGTTCTGTTCTAATAACTACTGATCTGGGTGCTGCACTGCTGGACCACAGCCACCATCGTTAGGCCTGTGAACCTCGTGGAAGGGCCACGCGGTTCAGCAAACAAACCAGAGACCTGCTACCACTAAACTACTAACTCTGTAAGTATGACGAGAAGTAAAAGGTTGCCGGTTCAAATCCCGGTCCGGGGCCTTTCTAGGTGGAGTTTGCATGTTCTCCCCGTGCATGCGTGGGTTTCCTCCGGGTACTCCGGTTTCCTCCCACAGACCAAAAAACATGCTTGTTAGGCTGATTGGTGACACTAAATTGACCCTAGGTGTGAGTGTGAGAGTGGATGGTTGTTTGGTGTGAGTGAGACAGGTCCCTCTTGTAAATGAGTCCCCGTGACTCAACGAGGCTAGCCTGTATAAATAAAGGTTGAATGAATGAATGAATGAATGAATGAATGAAAAAAGACAAAAGTCACCAGACACTGTAAATATGAGAAATAGAGGACAAAAGTCACCAGACCCGGAGGGAAACAACTCAGCAGAAATGCAAGACTTTAAAGAATCACTCAACTTTATGAGTGGTCAAATAGAAAATTTAACAAAAAAAATGGATTCCCAGGCCGGTCTGGTTAAAGAAATAAGAGAACTGAAAGAACTGATAATTAGCAAAGACAATAAAATTGCTGAACTAGAACGAAAAATAGAGGATTTAGAACAATATACAAAGCAAGACAACGTGGTGATCTCAGGAGTTGATGTTAGTAAGTGTCGGACACATAAAAGAGCTCCTAATAACAGTGACCCAAATGAGTATGAATCTCAGGAAAAACACGAGACTCTGGAGGAACATGTAGTTACTTTCTTACGGGACATGGAAATTGACATAGACCATGGGGACATTTCGTTCTGTCACATACTGCCCAGTAATTCACCAAGATTCAAACCGTCAGTAGTCTTCAAGTTCATTAGCAGGAATACAAAAAACTATGTTATGCAGAATAAAAGAAATCTGCAGGGATCAGACGTTTACATAAATGAACATCTAACCAAAAAAAATGGAAAAATTGCAAAGGAAGCAAGGTTGTTAAAAAAATAGCATCAACATGGACAAGAAATGGATACATCTTTATCAAAACAAAGGAAGGGTCTTAGCCTAAAATGACAAAAGAGCTGACGGATCTGGATGAACACAGGACATGAAAATGAAACAACTCACACTCAAAATGGATAAAATATACAGTGAAATGAACAAATACATTAGAACATGACAACATACGAAGACTCAGAACCTAAAATATATAATGTTGAAAATGTGATTGATGCAAAAAAAATTCTTGTAATAAAAGATAGCGAATATTATAATGAAGAGCAGTTTAATGACATCAATATATCAAATGGAGTTCTCTCTATTATTCACTTTAATAGCAGAAGTATAAATGCAAACATATCCAAAATAACAGATTACTTAAAACAGTTAAATAGAACTTTTACAATAATAGCGCTGTCAGAGACATGGCTCAATGACAATAACACAAGTAATATTCACATCGAGGGGTATGAATTATAAAATATGAACAGTAACAGTAAGTTGTGTATATAGATCACCAGGAGCAAATATAGAAATATTCACGGATAAAATCTTGGAGCTAATGGAGAAGAGTTTTAATAAAAATGTTTTTTTGTGTGGAGACTTTAACATTGATATGGGAAATAAAACAGATTCAAATAACATAAGCACATTTATAAACTCAATGTACAGTTTAAATATGTATCCATTGATATCAAAGCCAACAAGAATTACAACTCATAGTGCCACAATAATTGATAATATTTTCACAAATATAACAAATGGGGACGTGACAGGTGGTATCTTAACGACCGACTTAAGTGATCATTTACCAGTTTTCACAATCTATAAAAATGATCAAAGCATCACAAAAGCAGTCCCAATGAAGAAAAAGATCATAAACACGTCAAAAAAAGTTTTGGAAAAATTGAAAGAGGATCTAGACAAACAAGACTGGAATGATGTGTATGTTGATGATGCGAACAGAGCATATGATGAGTTTATGAATATCTTGGAAGCTCTGTATGAAAAGAATTGTGTGCAAACAAATTACACAAAGAGAAATACGATTGATCAACCATGGATGACAAAAGGGTTGAGAAATGCTTGTAAAAAAAAGAATTATTTGTATTCATGTTTCTTGAAATTGCGAAGTCAGAGCGCTGAAGAAAAATATAAAAAGTATAAAAATAAATTAGTAGGGATTATAAGGAAACATAAGAAAGAATATTATAGTAAATTATTAGATAAAAGTAATGGTGATATGAAAGCAACATGGCGAGTAATGAATAGTGTCCTGAAGAATCATAAAGCAAAAACTGGTATTTCAAAATATTTTGTAAAAGACAACGATGAAATTCATGATGAAAATGAAATTGTTAATGGATTTAATCAATATTTTGTGAATGTTGGATCAAGCCTTGCAGCTAAAATACCAAAAGTAGATAAAAATGCGATCCACTCAATTACAGGTTGTGCAAATAGTATTTTTCTAAATGGAACTAACAAAGAGGAAATAATGAATGTAGTAAAACATCTTACAGACAAGAGATCTAAAGACTGGGTGGACATGGATATGATGTTTGTGAAGGACATAATGAGCCATGTTATTGAGCCGTTCACATACATATGTAACTTATCATTTTCAACAGGAATATTTCCAGATAATATGAAAGTAGCTAAGGTCGTTCCTCTTTTTAAAAATGGTGATAAATGTGTATTCAACAATTATAGACCTATATCCTTGTTACCACAGTTTTCAAAAATTCTTGAAAAACTATTTGTAAACAGACTAGATCAATTTATAGATAAACAAAATATTCTAAGCAACAGTCAGTATGGGTTTAGATCAAAAAAACTCTACATCAATGGCTCTCATGGAATTAATGGAACAAATAACTACTGCTGTCGATCAAAAACAATATTGTATCAGTATTTTTGTTGATTTAAAAAAAGCATTCGATACTATTGATCACACCATTCTCCTTGAAAAACTGAACAAATATGGTATTAGAGGACCAGCATTACAGTGGGTATCTAGCTACTTAAAAGATAGGAAACAATTTGTACAAATAAATGATGTAAGATCTGACCTCTGTAATATCACATGTGGAGTTCCCCAAGGCTCTGTACTTGGACCAAAGCTTTTTATTTTATATGTGAATGACTTGGTAAATGTGTCAGGACTCCTTAAATGTGTACTTTTTGCTGATGATACCACTTTTTTCTGTTTAGGTGAAGATATAGAACAAATGTTGAAATTGATAAAGACGGAATTTGTCAAGATACAAACTTCTATTGTATTGATGTTTGGGGGAATGCGTGTAAAACAATTACAAAGCCTATTTTTGTATTACAGAAAAGAGCTGTAAGAATTATCACTAGAAAACATTACCGTCATCCATCAAATACATTATTTTATCAACTAAAGTTATTGAAGTTCCATGATTTGGTAGACTATAATATTTTATCAGTTATGTATAGGGCTCAAAATAATGCATTACCTTTAAATATCCAAATGCATTTTGTTAAAAGACAAAGTTGTTATAATCTTAAGGGGACAGAGATGTTTGTAAAACCACAATTCAGAACTAGTTTGAAGGGACGTTCTACCTCAATCCAGGGAATTAGATTATGGAATGGCTTGGAGAATGTAGTTAAAAATGCCAAGTCAATGTTTACATTTAAGAAAATGATCAAAACAAATGTGTTAAAAAAATATATATGAAATAGCGTAATGTGTATTGTATTAGTTAGAAAATTAGAAAGAGTTAGTCATTTTGTACTGTTGGTTGAAGATTATTATTGTTTAATCTGATTGTTGGAAAAAGTTGGTTGAAGATTATTATTGTTTACATGGTTGATTATTGTTGTTTAATCTGATTGTTGGAAGTAAGGGGCAGATATAATAAGATTTATTCTTCTTTCTGCTACCTTTCATTTTTTTATATTTTGTACACTATCATTTATGAGATTGTCTTGTATTGTTTCTTTTGTAAAAAAAAAATGAACAAATTTAATAAACATAAACATAAACTTCATCAGGTAATCAGAGCGGTCCAGAGCAATAACACAAACTGTATGAGTTTTTAAATCTCTGAATCTCTAAGTCTGAACGTTGTTATATGCGCAGGCTTTAAAGTTACTGAGCGTCGCTATGAGACATTCATCATGTCAACACTTCAAAAAGTTCAGCTCTTTATGAAAAAACTAATTGATGTTGTCAACAAGCCCTGGACCAGATTAAAGCCCTGATGATGAAGAGTGATTCAACCGTTCAAGAGGTATTGTTCTTTTATTATTATTATTATTATTATTATTATCTAAATAATCTTTTTTTTTTTAAATCATAATCTTATTAACTTGTTTTTTTTTTACCTCTTTTGTTTTTTATTTCCAGTCTGTGACAGAGGTAGCTGCTCTGTGCTCTCTACTTACTCTTCAGGGAAATTCACCTGCAGCTAAGAAGTGTGTGATGACTGAACTGAACTCTGAACTTTTCCAGGACCTGTCCTGGGGGAACAGGTCCAAGAAGAAGTTGTGAGTACAGTAATGAGGACAAATACTGCCACATTGCTGCCACTGGACAAAAACTTGATTAGTTAGATTGTAAACGGTCTGTTGCTGCTTATTGTTCTGGTTCTGACTGTTATTGTATTTATTAAGATTTTTATTATTGTTCATATAGTTTATTTATTGTAGAGTGCTGTTTATTTAAAATATCATCCAAATGGGTCACTTTTATTTATTACTACAATACAATACAAACGTATTTTTGGCATATTTTCAAAATAAACATTTTGTAAGTCTTTATTTTTTTTGTACCAAAAATTAACCGAACCGAACCCTCCTTGTAATTGAACCTAACCGAAATGTGATTTTAGCGTACCATTACATCCCTACCTGTCATATGCTTTTTTCTAAATCCACAAACACACAATGGAGTTCTTTCTGACCCTCTCTGTACTTCTCTATCAACATCCTCAAAGCAAAGATGGCATCTGTGGTGCTCTTTCTTTGCATGAAGCCATACTATTGCTCACAGATAGTCACCTCTTGTCTATTGCCTGTTACTCACCGCCCCCTTTGTCGAGCGGCTGAAGCGGCCGGTTTACATTCAAAGTCTATGGAGGAGACGCGTGGAGTCACGGCGAACAAGGAAGCGGCGCGATTCAAGTGATCGAAGCGGCGCGGGGGCAGCCTGCACACGCACGCGCGCGTCGCCGTCGAGCCGCCGACGTCCCAAATGTTGATCTCTGGCGGCTCGACGCATCCGGCAAACAGTCGGGAGAGCCTCGCTATCTGATTACACAACCACAACGGGACTTTTTTCGGACTTTTTAAACTCACCGGATCGAGCCTCCAGGAATTGGAACCAAACTCCGGTAAGAAACGTGGCATTTTTACAGTTGCTGCTGACAGGCTGCTGTCCTCTCCAGTGTAGATCACCCCAAACATAAAAAAAAGTTTTAATCTCATCGAAGACCGTCGGAGGTGCAGTTAAAACAACAACTGAACCCGGAAAACAAGCCAGAGACCCCTCCCTCTGCTACCCCCTAGTGTACGTCATCAGACGGTGTTCAGTGGTTCAGTGGGACCGTGACCAGCGGCCAAAAGGGGACGGCAGGCGCGTTTCGAGTTGTGCAGTGGGTAACCGGCATAAGTCTTGAATGCTGACTTGCTGAATCCTCACCAAACGCTTTTCGCACAGCCGAAGCAGCCACTTTACATTGAAAGTCTATGTGGCCGCGCATCTTGGAGCAGCGGGGCGTGATGCGGCGCGTCTTCAGCATTTCAAGCAGCGCAACGGCACCCGGCAGTCCCTTTTCACGCACGCGCGCAGCCGAGCAGTCGAGCAGCAGGAAGCAAGAATATTCTTGCTTCTGTTGCTCGCAACGTCGCAGCAACCAATCAGGAGAGACTCTGCTATTGTGATGACGCAACGACGACGGGACTTTCTGTGGACGAAAACAGCCTCCGGTAGGAAAACCTGGCATTTTTAAAGTTGCTGCTGTCCACTCGAGCGTACATCACCCCAAACATAAAAAAAAAAAAACGTTTTAATCTCAACAAAGACTTTTGGAGCTGCAGTTCGGCTCGTAGAAAACCCACTCAAATAGTAACGAGGCTCACGTGAAGCTGATTTTATCTGCCCAGTGTACATAAAAACAACACGGATCTGACCGGGAAGGGAGCCACACGCTCCTCCCACTGCGCGTCTGCAGACATGTTCGGTGGGGACAGACATCTGTTGACAAGCAGCAAACACAGAGCATTGGGTGCATTTTGATGCGTTTGGTGAGGACCCGGCATAAGTCTTGCTTCCACAACTCTCTCCCCTCTCTTCATCATGTGGTTCATCAACTTAATTCCCCTGTAGTTGCTACAACTCTGTACATTACACCCTGATGCATGCTCATCAGGGTGTACATCACCTTTGTTCTTAAAAATGGGCACCAGCGCACTTCTTCTCCATTCTTCAGGCCTTTTCTCACCCTCAAATATTCCATTAAATATTTGAGTCAAAAACCTCACTGCCATCTCTCCAAGACATTTCCAAACCTCCACTGGTATGTCATCAGGTCCTACTGCCTTCCCCTTCTTCATTATTTTCAGAGCTTTCCGGACTTCACCCTCACTAATCTTTCCCACTTCCTGGTCCACAGTTTCTATGACCTCCACTCTTCTTTCTCTTTCATTCTCTTCATTCATTAGCTCCTCAAAGTAATCCTTCCATCTTCCCATCACACTCTCCTCACTTGTTAGAACATTCCCATTCCCATCTTTAATAAGCCTAACCTGCTGCACATCCTTTCCAGCCTGATCCCTCTGTCTTGCCAATCGGTACAAGTCCTTCTCGCCCTCTTTAGTGTCCAGTCTCCCATACAACTCATTGTACGCCCTCTGCTTTGCCTTAGCTACTTCCCTCTTTGCTCTATGTCCCATCTCCTTATATTCCTGTCTCCTCTCTTCAGTCCTCTCACTGTCATATTTCTTCTTGGCTAATCTCTTTCTTTGAATGGCGTCCTGCACTTTTCTATTCCACCACCAGGTTTCCTTATCATCCATTCTCTGTCCAGATGACACACCAAGTGCCTTCCTACCTGTCTCTCTAATTACTGTTGCTGTTGACCAGCAAAACATCTCATAATGTTCAATATTTTCTTACATTTATCTATAATTTTCTGTATATGCATTTTCCATATTATTTTTTCATCAAACCATATTCCTAAAAACTTTACACTTTTTACTTGTTCTAATTCTTGATTATATAATTTTAATTTCATTCCCTCTCTTCTTCTTCTTCTTCTTCTTCTTCTTCTTCTTCTTTGGTTTTTAACGGCAGCTTGCATCCATCATTGTTACACTACTGCCATCGCTCTGTGATTACGTTATTTTCTCAAATTCTCTTATTGAGTCCAGTATTATTTTAAAAAACTAAATATCTTTCTTTTCCCTTCATCACTACTCAGCTGAGCAGCCACATTTTCAAACTTCAGTTCCCTAGTACAACCTATTTCCATTCTCAATAATCTTCTTCGACCCACATATTTCCTGCAATTCATCAATACATGTTCTATTGTTTCTGTGGTATTACACCAATCACATAAACCAGTGAGATATTCCCCATCTTAAAAAGCGTGCCATTCAAAAGACTATGCCCAGTTCTTATAAGGCCCGAGCAGCTAAGCGCTGCGAAGGCCTATTGTAATTGTAGTGATTATTATTTTATTTTATTTTTTTATTCTTCCCCACCATTAAGTGGCCTTTTGGGGGCTTTATCATATATGAAAACTCACCAAATTTGACGGAAGCATCAGGTCTGGTGAAAGTTTACGTATTTTGGGGGCGTGGCAAAAATCGCAACAGAAACGGCTCAAGAGCGCCCCCTAGAAATTTTCAAAATACCCTCCGTATTGACCTTAGTTTGACTTAGAATCATGAAATTTGGTACACTTGTCCAACTCACCAAGATGCACAGAAAACCCTCTTGCACCAACGTTGTACAATAAATGGTAAGGTGGCCATTTTGGAACGATGACCAAATTTTCAGGTCCCAGGTCCCTCCATTAACTACAGTACTCCCAGTGAGTTTAAAAATAATTCAGGTCTCCATTTCCTGCATGTAAACACTCGTAGCCTTCTAAAAAAACTTGATGAATTGAAAATCCTAATCAGTTCTTCTGGGGCAGATGTGATCGTTATTTCTGAAACTTGGCTCAACAAATCTGTTTTGAAAAATGACCTGGCAATCAATGAATTTAAGATCTATCGTTGTGATCGTATTAAAAGGGGAGGTGGAGTCACTATTTACATCAGAGACTCTTTGGCTGCTAGGATTGCGTCTAAAAAAACAATTGCAAACCAGTTTGAGGCTTTAGCTGTGAACATCAGTATGAAGGAAGGTCACTGTTAACAGTCACGGGCCCGCCCGCGGGCCCGTTTGAGCCTAATTTGCATGTGTTAGATCGTGATTTCCCAAATATGGAAGCTTTGTAAGTTCTGGCGCTGTAAAACTCTTCCATAGGCTCTCTGCTTTTGATTGACACCAATTTCGACCAACTGAGTGTAACTTTTCGGTCACTAGAGCCAATCAAATCCCAGAGAGTCACCAAGCAAAAATCCACCCTCCCCCTCTTCCCCCACGTGGGGTCTTGGCCAATCAAATGAGACGCCGATTCTGACGTCACAGACTTGTAGCCAATCAAATTCCCGTTGTATAGACATGTGACATGCCAGGGTTTGAGTTACACGAGGGGTCTAAAATTCACTGCGCAACAGAATCATTCAGCTGCCTGCACCGTGCGTAAAAGGGTGAGCGCCTCTTTAGCTATGTTTACATGGACATAAGTAATCGGATCAAACGGCCGAACGGATCAAAAGTCCGTCATGTAAACACCCCGGTCGGGTTATTTTTTGTGTATTCGGCGTGATCCGACCTAATTTGCGATCCGTTCGAAACGGGTGGTTTACGCCGATCCGTAGCCCGATGTGTGCGCATGTAAACACATGATCTGTTCCTTTTACCGGACTGTGGGAAACTGTCCTGACTGCGCATGTGCGCTGCGCGCACCCCCATCCCTCCCTCCCTCTCCCCCCTCGTGTTTACTTCTCCGCCTGGGCTGGCTAGTGGGTAGATGCTAACGCATGGTGGGGAAGTAAAACTGGTCGGTGAGCGATGCAACATTTGTAATGGAAACGTTAAAATAGCTCAAAACTATCGAACGCCTTGACCGAACGTGTAGTTATTCAAACAAGTACATGAAAAGCTGGAAGAAGCTGGAGATCGCTGGAAGAGCTTAAAGCTAAGTGCTACAAAGCTAAAAACAAAAACGGGACAAGTGGCTACGACCCCACCACTTTTTTATTTTACGTGTTGATGAACTGATGAGAGATCTGCCACTTCCAACACAGCAGGCAGCGGTGTGGATCTTATGAGGAGGAGAGGAATCTGAGGAGAGGAAGCTAACCAGGAGCAAAGCATCCTTTCTGGTAAGTTAGACTCTTCAAAACACATTAACCCTCTGTACTGTATTACTCGAGTAATTAGAAACAACAAATATGTAAAAATGTAATTATAATAAGAAATAAGAGTAGCTGTAGGGCTAGCATAGAACTACAGTATACTGTATTGTACATTAAAACTCCAACTAACCAGATAATTAACCTAACACATTTCAACATATCAGGGGTACAGTTAAACTTTATTTTGTTTGTTTTTCAGATGATGAGTCCGGCTTTGAAGAGGCAGCTGGCAGCAGCACACAACAGACAGTGGCAGGTGATGGTGGCAGAAGATGCAAGAGTCCCACGTCTTAGGAATCCCAAGAAGTTCACACATGTGCTTTAGAACAACTCAAAACTGATTTGAAAATGTTTCAGTTCTCCACAACCATGTTTCTTTGTGCACTGACAGATCTGTAAATTTATTTTTTACACAGACATTAGGATTGATAGTTTATGGTACAATTAAGGTACATGTCCTAACTTAATACAGTCAGATGGTTTAATAAGGACTCTGAGTTTCTGCATGACTCACAGGATAAAAACACATTTGCTGTTCTATCAGATACAGAAACATACATTTTGGAAGTAAAATCGATTATTTTGTCACCAATTTTGTTTTCCGAAATCACATGCATACATCGAAATTGTGAAAGTATGTGATGAGTTGTTAAAGAAGTTACTGAATTACAGGTTACTGTAGTTTTTAAATGACCAAAGAAATTTTTTGTTGTTATCATTACAAGATGTGATCTGTGCACATCGTCTGTTTTGTACAAACGTTTTGAACGTTTAATTTTTATGTTTTCTGATACACCTCAAATTGCACTAAGAATGAAACATGTTTCAAACAAGCAATTTCAACTGTTTACAAGAATGTGTTAAACTGTTTGGTCCATTAAAGAGCTCAGATGTTCACTAGTATTACTTGCAGTTGTTTATTGTGATAATAATTTTATACAAATGTTAACTGCATGTGAACACAAATACATAAGTACAGTATCTTTTTAGAAGAACTCTCCACTGTGACTTCAGAAACCCGGTCATCTCTACCTCCACCTGACAGCGCCAAGGTAAACATTAAATGACTTGTTGAGGAGTCAGACGAGGACAGTTTGCGTATCCTTTGACGAGCCAGTCCAACAGCGGGCACGATCACCAACAATGAAGAGACGGACGTCCTTTGCTTCAATGTTCCTCACAGACTGCAAAAAAGGACATGCCAATATTTAGTGTTCAACTTTTTATTTGTTTAAAGTTATGGTTCAAACAAATTTTATTTGAAAGAAAACTTTACATCTAAGTATGTCTTCTGATATACTTAGCTGTAATAGTTGTAAAATTAAATACAATATAGTAAATGTTAGCCTTACATTTTGGCAACATTTAACTATTTGTTTAAAGACATGGTTCAAACATTTTATTTTAAATAAAACTTTACAGCTAAGCATCTCTACTTTGAGATACTGTACTTAGCTGTAATCGTTGTAGTAATACTAAATACAATATAGTAAATATTAGCCTTACTTTTGGTAACAGATGAGCCCTTTGATAGAGGTCTGAGTGGCGCAGGACATTGGCATCATGGGCACTGCCTGGCATCGTGTCACTGATGCTCCAGAAACAGGAAAACAGAGGAAGAACAGTAATTAATAACAAATACAGACAGTATCACGCAGACAGGTAGAAAAGGAAAGGACAAAAAGTTTATTAGCATACATCGTTTTTATTATCTTACCAACAATTGTTGTCCACAACAGCTTGGAGGACAGAGGACATCCAGCGCTCTCATCCTGTGAATAAAAAAACTAAAAGCACATGCTGCTTCACCTGTAGTTCAATCAGGGAGTGCAAAAACTCAGTCGCCGTCATTACAATCTGGCGCGGGTCCATTTTGGACGCGTATGTTTACTTTCGTCCCGGAAGTAGCTTCTTCTTCTGTGGTTTTTACGAAAGTAACTTCCTCTTCGTTTTTTTTTTAAGGGGAGTGTACCACTCTGCGCATGTCAGAACTTCTGGTCAGAATAAAAGCCTGCTGCATGTAAACACTCGTCATGAACGGATTGTGCCCATGTAAACGGTGCTATCTAATTATGCAATCAGAACACATTTCAATCCGGTCACAGAATTTTGCCCATGTAAACATAGCTTTTGTTGACTTTACGCATGCCTCTTCTGACCTTTTATCACTCTTTAGCCATGGATAAATGCCATGGAAACATGAAATACAAGCTTTAGAACTTGATTTACAAGGAAAAAGTGATTCCTTTCTGACGAAGGTGCCGTTTCTCCTTCTTTGTGTGCGTGTGTGTGTGGGGGGGTGTGGGGTGTGTGTGTAGACTTTGAAGCACAGAGCCCCTGTGGTGCCATTGTTGAGCCATTGTGGAGCTAATGTGACTGTTATCTGAGTGTTATCTGGGGGTGTTGGGACTGCAGGCAGCTGAACCTGTGGAGGAAATGTTCTCTTGTGATTTACAGTATACAGGTGGTCCCGACCTACGAGCGACCTGCTGACATGTTACAGTTACTGTATTTCTATCAGCTTGAGAGTAAATATATGAATGGAACAGATGTAAGCTTTCAATAGACAGTCATTCTGAAGTATGTTGAAGTATTCAGTAGTTACAGACATTTGAAGTTGGCATAATACAGATGTTACCCATCATGACAGAGTTTTGGGTATGTTTGGATTTATTGATGTCCGCCTGAACATGCACATACAAAAACAGGCACAAAATCCTCAATTTTTATGCTATTGACTTCAAATTTGAAACTGTATTAGTAAATACTTCACTGTTTAGGCTCATATGAAATTCAAATCAACATCTTCTTGTATCAGTGTGCAGGTGCTTGACACATATAAACATTTTCAGGCGAGGCAAGAAAAACGCTTTATTTCTGTGTGCTCTCACTTCAATAAATACAAAATAATAACAGATACAACAAATTTGACTGCTGAAACAAAAAATTCAAAGTGTTATCTTTACAAGGACACCAACCATTTTCTTGTACTCCATACGGTTCAAGAACAGCTTCTAATTTAATTTGGGTATGTCTTTTTTAGGCGTTTTTCGGATATTTGAGGCGAATGCTGTTGTTATCGTCCCTCCTCCGCAACACCTGAAGCTCTGTCCTCCCTGACTGAATTAATAGGAAATTTAAAACACAATGAGATTGTTATGGTAAGAGATTTCAACATTGATTGGAATAAGTCGACCCCCCTCTGTGATACATTCAAGGAATGTTGCCTATCTCTCAATCTAACACAACTTATCGATTCTCCCACCAGACCAAACAAAAAATGTCCCGAAAAATCTTCCACCTTAGATCTGTTTTTCACAAATGCACCTCATAAATTTCCTGGTACAGGTGTATTTGCTAACATTTTGAGTGATCATTCCGTAATAGCAGCTCTTAGATCTACTAAACTTCCACCTGCTAAGCCCAGAATAATTCAAAAAAGGGATTTGAAACGTTTCTGTGAACAGTCATTCCTTTGGGATCTATCCCACTTTGATTGGCAACGTATTCTACTAATCAACGACGTGAACACCGCTTGGAACTATTTTCATAATAGTTTCATTTTCTTTGTAAACAAACACACTCCTTTCCGGCATCCATCCATCCATTTTTGTCCGCTTATCCGGGGTCGGGTCGCGGGAGTAGCAGCCTAAGTAGGGAGACCCAGACTTCCCTCTCCCCTAACCCTTTCCGGCAGTTCAGGATAAAGGGCCGTGACAGCCCCTGGTTTACTCCTGAACTAGCTGACCTCCTGCACAGGAGAGATCATCTTTGGGCCATAGCAAGAAAATCAGACTCAGACTCTGATTGGTTGAAATTTCGGCAGCTGAGGAATAAATGCACAACTGCCATCAAAGTCGCAAAACGTAATTACTTCTTATCTCAGACCTCCAAAAATCTAAAAGACCCTAAAAAAAATTGGAAAACCATCAAATCTCTCTCAGGCACCCCCCAATCATCTGACCTCCCATCACAACTTCTTGTTGACTCTGTTCCTGTGTCAAATAAGCACGAGATCCTGAACTGTTTCAATAAACATTTTGTTGCTTCTAGTTCATTATTTGACACAGTTACAAATGGAAAATCAGCCACTTCATCTAATAATCAAACTTCTACAAATCAAATCCCTCCTACAAGTCAATCCTCAGTTAATCACACCTTCTCTTTTTCTCCGTTCTCAGTCAGTGAGGTAAATAAACTGTTAAAAGATCTTGATCCTAAAAAATCTGCAGGTCCAGATGAACTTCCACCTTATTTCTTAAGGCTGGCTGCTCATATCATCACAGTCCCTGTGACCCACATCTTTAATCTGTCCATAAGCCAAAACACCATTCCGGATGCTTGGAAAACAGCCTTTGTTCTTCCTTTGCTGAAGGGAGGTGATCCCACCTCACTGAACAATTATCGACCGATCTCTAAACTCTGCATTTTAGCCAAGGTTCTAGAAAAACTGATAAACTCTCAAATCAAAAATTATCTGGACTCATTTAACATCTTACCTCTCCATCAATCTGGTTTCAGGAAAAAACACAGCACAACAACTGCTTCTCTGAAGGTTCTTAATGACGTTGTTGAAGCATTGGATGCTAAGGATTATTGTGCTGCACTTTTCTTAGACCTGTCTAAAGCTTTTGACACTGTGGATCATAACATCCTGTGTCATAAGCTCTCAGAAATCGGTTTCTCTGATCACACCATGGGTTGGTTTTCTAATTATCTTTCCAATCGGAGGCAATGTGTTCAACATAACGGTACTTCTTCCAGCTACTTAACAGTTAAAAATGGTGTACCACAAGGCTCAGTTTTAGGACCAACCCTCTTTACAATCTACATAGCTAATGTAGGTCAGAGCATCCCTGATGCGTCCTTACATTTCTATGCTGATGATACAGTTGTTTATTGCCGAGCTAAAACAGTAGCTAAAGCTTTCCAGTTTCTGCAATCTGCTTTTGACATCATTCAGTCCGATTTGTTCTGTCTCAAACTTGTCCTAAATGCTGATAAAACAAAAGGGATGTTTTTTTTTCAAGTAGGAAGTCGGTCCCAGCAGATCTTCCTCTGATTTTATCCTCAAATGGTGTCCCTATTGAGTTTGTTGATTCATATAAATATTTGGGTATCCTGGTCAATTCGCATCTCTCTTTTAAACTCCACGTGGAAAACCTAGTGAAGAAACTGAAAGTTAAACTGGGTTTCTTTTTCAGAAATAAATCATCACTGAATGCTAGGAAACACCTTGTATCTGTGACTTTCCTTCCCTCCATTGATTACGGTGACATTCTCTACATGAATGCTCCTACAAGCACCCTGCGGATGTTGGATGTTGTCTATCATGGTGCACTAAGATTCATAACTGGCTGTGATTATCGTACCCACCACTGCACCCTGTATTCACTGGTTAACTGGACATCATTAACCTCACGCAGACTCTTCCACTGGTACATTTTCATCTTTAAATCACTTCTTGGTCTGCTGCCCTCATACATCTCCTCCTACATGTCTTTGCGTGAGTGCAGCTACAGTGTGCGCTCTCAGGACATGATTACCTGCAGTGTCCCCTCAGTGAGGACTGAACTTGGAAAAAGGGCCTTCTCCTACTCTGCTCCTGCTTCCTGGAATATCTTACAAAAAGATCTGAAGCTCTCGGCCCTGACCTCTCTAAATGGTTTTCAGAATCTGTTGGAATCCTGGCAAAAACCAATGCAGATATGTTCCTGTTTTTGATTTTGTACATTTACCTTATAATGTTTTTGCTACTTTTGCTACTTTTTCTTTTGTTTATTGTTTAATGTACAGGTAGTCCCCGAATTACGAGCGCTCTGATCTACGAGGTTCCAGACTTACGAGCTGGCGAATTTTTGGAAAAAACGCAAAAAATACTGAGTTTTCATGTGTTTTTTCACCACAGTTAGTTAGATAAACATATGGACACACGTTTCCGATCATTTTTATGCACTCATAAGCAGTTTTTGGATGAAAATAGAGTGTTTGTAGTCGCGCTAGCGAAACCGTTCCAATTTACGAGCGAAATTCCGGATTTACGAGAGACATGGCGGCCGTTCCAAATTACGAGATTTCCGGTTTACGAGCGCCTCGTTGTAACGGATCTCGCTCGTAAATCGGGGACTACCTGTATTTGTATCATTGCTGTTCATCATCCTTTAGTTTGTAGCAGGTCGCTTTCGTAAATGAGCCCTCGAGGCTCAATAAGATTTACCTGACTAAGTAAAGGTTGAATGAATTAATGAAAATTTTCATGCCTTTCTGGCAGTTTACAGCCTCCACATTTGAACAAATTCCTCCTAGGGATTTTGAGCGATTCACTTCAAACTTGGAGGAGTAAACTTGGCGGAGTAAAAGTTTATCATAATCTCGCGTTTTCATATATGTTAAAGGGGCGGGGCCAGACGTCAAAGTTGGACATCTCGCCATGAAAAATGAAACGTTTACAGCTCCTACACGAAAACTGTCTAATACATCAAACCTTCAGTGATTGACGCACATCCGGTCCCTTGCAATACTGAATGGTCAAATCATGACATCACTTAAGCCACGCCCCTGACAACAGGAAGTGTAAAGTTTTACGTTGAAAGGTCCATATCGGACCCCTGTTACCTAATCAGCGTGACATTGTGTCCAGTGACAGAAGACATGTTGGTGTAACAAGCTTTCCAGCACTGATCGTTTTGGGTGGAGCATGTCCCCAAGCCATTTTTGGCCAGATAATTCTGTAACTCGTATCTTCTCAGGATCTACAAAAAACTCTCTTGGAGCACTGGTCCAAAACAAACAGGAAGTCGGCCATTTTGGGTCAAAGGGTCATTTTCTGGCATTTTGAATTGTGTATTTGAACAAACTCCTCTTAGGAATTTTGAAGGTATGCCTTCAAACTTGGTTAATATGCCCTTAACACATTGGACAGTAAAAGTTATGAAAAGCTTTCATTTTCGTTTATGTTAAAGGGGTGTGGCCAGGCCTCAAACTTGCGCTTCACGCCATAAATTTCAAACCGCTATAACTTTCACATTGAAAGACCAAAATGGACCAAACTTGGCATGAGTCATCCCTGTTAGATGCCCGACAATCCTCTGTGGTCATGTTGTGATGTCATCGAAGCCCCGCCCCCTCAGAACAGGAAGTTACTTTTTTATTGGAAGGCTCCCTCTCTGACACCCTTGAACTAATCACTATGATCCTTGGTTAGAATACGTATAACAAGTTGCTCTGACTTACTTTAAAGCTATCTACTTTACTTTAAAGATAGTTGTCTATCATGGTACACTAAGATTCATAACTGGCTGTGATTATCGTACCCACCACTGCACCCTTTATTCACTGGTTAACTGCAAATCCTTAACCTCACGCAGACTCTTCCACTGGTACATTTTCATCTTTAAATCACTTCTTGGTCTGCTGCCCTCATACATCTCCTCCTACATGTCTTTGTGTGAGTGCAGCTACAGTGTGCGCTCTCAGGACATGATTACCTGCAGTGTTCCGTCAGTGAGGACTGAACTTGGAAAAAGGGCCTTCTCCTACTCTGCTCCTGCTTCATGGAATATCTTACAAAAAGATCTGAAGCTCTCGACCTTGACTTCTCTAAATGGTTTTCAGAATCTGTTGGAATCCTGGCAAAAACCAATGCAGATTTGTTCCTGTCTTTGATTTTATACGTCTACCTTATGTTTTGCTCGTTTTTTGATACTTTGTTAAAAAAAAAGTATTTCTTTCTTTTGTTTTTTTCTTTTTTGTTTTCTATTGTTTATTGTGTAGTGGACCTACCCAGGGTCAAATTAAGGTCTTTGAACTGTCCAGTGATGACCTTTACTGACCTCTCAGTAAAGCAAGACATTTACTACAAAATCATTCATTTAGCTATAATCTGATAACATAGTCACCAATAAGAGACTATTTCTATCTTTGATTTTAAGCTGATGTGATCAAAAGAATAACTTTTGTCATTTTCATGATGTGTGCTTTTAAGCTGTGTTATTCTTTGAGAGTTAAACTGTGTTTCACTGCTGTGTTAAAGGGAAATATCGGGTCACAGAGACCCGACTGTTTTGTTTAGAAATAAGAAGACAGTTTAATCATGAACAAGGCTCCAGCTTTCTCTGTCTGTTCCCTAAACAAAGCTCTCTCTGCTCTGGCTGACCTTGGGCCTGATAAGGCAAGTCCACTCCTCTCTTTGTTCCTGCTTTTTAAGTTCTTACTGTGCGAGAACGCTTCGAGAGTTTGTTGGGAATTTCAAAGAGATGTGAACCTTTCCCAAGAGCTGGGTACGTTTTGGTCAAGAGCTAACGACCTGCGTCTTCAGCTAAGGACTGATAACAGGCTGTTATGAGTCCACCTCGAACGAGCGTTTGTTATTCCTTCCTGGAATAAATTATCTTGAGCCAAGAAACCACGACTGTCACGACTTTTGCCGATGAAAGCGAGTATCACCGACACCGACAAGGTAAACACGCGTGGAGTCCAGCTTGGACTTGCGGGACCGACGACTTGTCAGTCTAAAGTTGACCACAGCTCTTTACCAGAACCAAGGCGGACGTCTTAAGGTAAAGGAGCAGCTGTTTGCTTGCTGGAGGTGTGATGATATCTTAGCTGGACACGTACGGAAGAGTGTCATCTGGTTTCATAAATGCAAGATAAACTTCCTCTCTTAACCTCCCAATTCTTCTTAAATCTTTCCTCCTACTTTTTCCCCTCTCAATCTAAGCCGGAAACTATTTTAAGTTTAAAGAGCCCACAGACTAAATATGTTAACATCCAATATTGAAGTCTGTTGTGTTGAATTTAAGTGTGCTGACGTTTTAATTTGAAAGAAAGTGAAATCATGTCAATCAAGTGTAATGGTGTTAATTTAGTTGATTTATTTTAAATAAATGATAGTGTCTCTTTGACATATCAAACTAAGTTAACGTCTTTGTCACTTAATGGCTCTGTTTATTTATCCATCATAAAGATCACAGAGATATTGGGTAAACTGAAAAAGAACAGAATCCGTGAATTTACTATTCAATCTGAATAAGTAGATTAATTAAGGATAAAGAGGTCAGTATTAATATTGACCTCCTCATAATTCTTACATCTGGTGGCCTTCGTACGTGGTTCTGAAAGTTTATTGATTTCTGTGGTTTCTCATGAACTGTAACGTCATGTTTGCATAAGTGGATCCAAGTTTTAAACTCTGAGGATAATGATTTTGGCTGGAAGTGTTCAAAGCAGGCAGATTCTGCATGTTTTTATCATTTGAAGCTGTGAGATTATTATTGTTTCAACTCTGTTAGACGCTGTTGGAAGCATTCAGGTGAAGTTTTGTCAGCCGTGGTCTGTGGTGGTTCTGGTCGTTTCGGTCCAGTTCACGCAGACTCCTGTACAACGCTTTGTTTGACCGCCGAGTCAGAAGCCTGAAAGCTAATTTAACATCTACAAGATTGCTGTTGTGGCATTTTTCATGTTAGAGCAGGTCATAGAAGCATATTACTGTAGAACGTAGTCGGATAGTGGTTCTGTTCAGACCCAAGTTTCTGCTCCACGACGAAGTGGACCGGAACCGACCTTTACGCGCTCCGAGTGAGTCCGTGTTTGTTCAACAGCTGCAGTGCTGTGTTACTGAGCGTAACTAAGTTGGCCTGTCTAGGTGTGTTCGCCGCATGTTTCAGAGTTTTGGGGAGTTAAATTGAAGCGTTTGAGTTGTTTTAAGAGTCTATAAAGTTGTGGTCTGTTGTGCGAGCTAACGTTAGAGCTACGTGTCCAAGTACACGTTTGTTTATGAGCTGTGATTGGATGAAACGAGAGCTGGGAGCTGTCAATCACTCGTAGCGAACGCTGATTCGCTGTAGTGGGAACGCACGCCGTTGCGACCAACCCACTTTGTCGTCATTTCCGGTACTTCATTGGTCGAAGGTTAGAAAACTACATTTACCATGGTTGCTTGGGAAAAGGACTACAAGCACTGTGATTGATTGGTTGACGTCACGTATCTGTGTAGCGAGCTCCGCCTCGCTCAGCACAGCAGAGCTGGTGACGCGCTGCGTCGACCCGCCTATTTGTGTCGTCATTTCCTGATGCGTTTCGGGCGACAAGCAGTCACATTCACACACACACGGTGAAAAGAGATTTCACTGAGCGTTTAAAAACTCATTTAAGCCATCTAAACTGTCTAACAACATAAATTTGTCTCTGACAAGACCGCAGTTCGAGCGTTTATCACGAACACACTAGAAACTAACTCTAAAAGGTAGTTTTAGTTTAAATACTGAATGAAAAATTTAGTCTCCTCGTGACTCGAAGCTGCCCCCTGTTGGTTAAAAGACGTTGACAGATGAGTTTTCTCAAAAACATCATAAAGAAGTCAGCATTTTTATGGTGAGTTACCAGCTTTTAAAATTGTTCTGTACACAAACAAAAATTCCTGTTTATTTTAAATAAAAAATTTTAGAATAACAAAGGTACAGACAAACAATTTATGCTCATTTTAAATACTGAAGAGATTTAAAATAACACTCAGAAGGGCATTTTTTATTTGATTTTCAAGTTAAATAAAAAAAAAAAAAATGATGGAGAACAGAGCATTTCCACATCATGCTCTTCACATCTCTGAATTTTAAACAGAATTGGTGTGTACATCTGCACACTTTTAGTTAAATAATTGCATTTTTAACGTTTTTCTGTGTAAAATTAATGACTTCAGTTTATTTTAAATGAAGAATTTAAAATAACAAACAAAAAGTACACTTCTCGCTCCAGATACATTCTCTTGGAAAAAAGAATTAAACCAATCTGCAAAATTTTGATTCAAACAAAATCAAAACATAACGATGGCAGATGAAAAAGAAGTAGATGTGGCGCTGGTTACAGATTCAGACCCAAAGACGGGTCCTCCTGATTCGAAACCTGAAACGGACAAAGAGTCTGATGCAGAGACTGACAAAGAGTCTGATGCAGAATCTAACAAAGAGTCTGATGCAGAGTCTGACACAGAGTCAGACACAGGGCCAGTGGACCCAGATCCTAAGGGTCCAGATCAAGAGCCTGAAGAACATGAGCCCGACCGTATTGATGTGGTTTTAGGGCAGCTTGCTAAAATGTTCACAGATTATGGCAAAAAGGTGCCTGAACTGACTCCACTGACATTGAACGCTGAA